>CM056721.1:107099042-107285572 GCA_029844215.1 Przewalskia tangutica
CATTTTAATGATCTGCTAAACTTAATGAGATTACTGGGTAAAGGGTTAACTCCATTAATCTAGAGGGAAGAGGGGTTAGAAGCACCTAAGATCAAGTAACTACGGTTGTCTATCCAAACCTAGGGTTGATTATTATGCTATAGAAGAATACATGTTTTTAAAGTATTTAAGCAAAAGGATATTTATAGGCATAAGTGTAATTTAGTCTGCATAAAATATAAGATTTGTTTAAAATATATAAAGCGGATCTTAATTGAAGACATGCGTTTAAGAAAGTAGTTAGAAAGGCGTATGAAATTATCTATAGAGGGTATATATGTTGTAGTATAATATAGAAGTAATAATGCAAAGCCTATGATGGCGGAAAATATGATGGAAAATATATCATGCAAGATTAATGATCATATGTATTTTATGTGGGTGCTAATGGGAGTTTATAAAAGAAAATGATTTTCCTTAAGTTAGGATTTATTAACTAATATGCAGGCTACCTAAATAATTATGCGACTAAGCGATTTAATTATAGTTTAGGAAATGTGTGTCAAGCTAGAATGATTAACTTAAAAGGAAGTAGATTTACTAACGTCGAACTAATTAGAAAGGCACTCCAATGGTGAAAAGACCACTTTTTAACATTCTAATGGTGACCAAGCTTAGTTATTCTGAGGTAACTTACTGCTAATATGCGAGTGTTAGAGTGATTAATTATACAATTAAATAATGAATGGATAGCGGGGGTAGAAAATAATTAAAGGACTCCGAGGAGATAAGCGATATGTCTTTCGCTGCGACTTGGAATTTACGAAATGCGAGAGATAAATGCACATGATGTAGGTCCTCGTTTGTTGTAACTTCGCGAGGATGAGTCTCGTGTGAGACTCTTTGTTGCTTTCACGATGCAAGTCCATGTAAATAAAAGAAAGAAAAGGATTAGTATATGCCCACGAAAATATGTCATCACGTAATAAGCGGAATATCGGGAAAATCATTGTTCACTGGATAATAGCATGCCACTTGTCTGGCCAGTTGGAAAAAGAACTTGATGTCTGAGGATATGAGAGGAAGTTATGCGAGACACCCGTAATTTTAAAGCTTTGAGTTTTTCTTCTTGCTTCACGATGTTCCATTATAATAAGCGATGCCAAGATACTATCATGCGTATTCGATTGTCCCAATCAGCGGAGGAATGTAATGGTAGCGATAATATAGACCTGAAAGCCGTGACCGTGACATCCACATCAAACAACGTGAGCGACAAATCAGCGGCACTGCGGGGTGTGCTACTTGCCAGAACCCGATAGCGGCAATGATTCATATGGCTTAGGAGATTTTCTTGATGTACTAGTTTTAGAAATCGATTAGAGATAAACATTCTAATAAACTTAATCTAGATAGGGCCATAACGGTAAGCAAAGATCTAAGCTCGAGTCATAAATAAACACTAAGTAATAGGCAATAGACATTTGAATGAGGCTTCTAAAGGTAGGTTCCTCTATAACGAGCATAAAGAAGCAATTTTAGCATCAACGATAGAAGAAAAATGTTAAGTAGGATCACGGTCGTATTATACTCTCGATGAAAGCGGATATCACGAACATCAGCCGGGGCTGCGCAGATTCGATGTTGAAACATACACGATTTTAACTTACTTATTTTACTTCAATGGACGTGAATGACCAAGCGAGGTAGATTTTTAAATAAATGCGGGATGTCGAAAGCAGGCGTCTTTTGGGTTTGCAACGAGGAATGATATGACACGACCGCATAGCTCGGCAATGGTATTATAAAGCGTATCGTGGATACATTTAACAACTTACGATAGTTCGATATATATAAAGGCAAACATATAGTCATTTATCCAACTAATCATACAAAAATCAGCCACTAAGCGATGGTCGAACAAACTAACCATTAACGGATGAACATCGACAATATATAATTTAATTTAACATGCTTAGTGATTAACCTAATAAGCTTAAACCGTAACTAATTCTAAGCGAAACCACGATCGGTAATTACATGAACATCTGAATATAAGTTTCATACTCTAGAATTAAACAAAGGAATAAGATAAAGGGGATGTGTTTGCACATGGGACAGCGACGAGCGGCGTATCAAGTCGTCGGGAGCCGCTCGGAGTTGTTTCGCGATGCGAATAAAGGGTAAAGTTGCTTGCTTTGATTTTTGCTAAATTAAGAGAAGGGTTCGAACTACTATTAAATGCTATGCTAGTGGTCGGGTCTTTGAGCCGCTTGCTTCCACGATTACGCTAAGCTCAGGTTGTTATTTCTTGCTGGGGTCCGTCGATTGCTACCAGACTTCCCACATTGAGCTCTGTGTTCGATGCGCCACTGAATCGATGCTATTGGTCTCCTGACTTTGACCACTGCTCCTCTCTCTGCGTGCTCTGTCTCTCTTTACGCCTCGATTGCCATCCCGCCGTTTGCCTTTGCATGTACCTTATATGCCCTCGTTGGGTTCTAATGTTATTAGCGGACAAAGGCTGATTCTTCATCTTGATTCGGCGAGATTACGTGCTGATTAAGTGTGATATTTGGAGTCTTTGGTTTATAGTGAAATCGTTGGAGGCGTGTGTGTGGAGTGAGAAAGTGTCGCGGATTTTTGTAGAAAATCCGCGAGCTCTCGAGGTTGGATGAAGGCGGCGATTGAAGGGGTTCTAGTTTCTAGGTTTAGGTTCGTTAGGTTATATTTTGTGGGAGAGACGATGGGCGTGGGGTAAGGTAAAGGGCTGAGGGGAGGAAAGGGGAATGAAATTTGCGGGTAATGTAAGGGAAAATAGGGGTGTTGGGCTGACGGGTTTGCGGGTGCTGGGCCTACGCTGGGTCGTGGGTATTGGGCTGTGTAATAGATGGGCTGGGCGAATTAAGGGCTGGGTAGTTAGTATTTAATTAGGTATTGGGTATTAATTCTAGGTATTAGTTAGTTTTAGGCTTAGTTAATTAGTGATAAACCAATTTAATAAATTGTGCTTAAATTATTTAGGTGTTCTATTAGCCTAAGTTTGAGTTTTACAATTATTACAAAAAATAAAGACGGGCGTGCTATTAAATTAATGCTTAATACTTTAGAATGCAGTACTATGACTTAAAATCTTATTTATTGCATTATTTATTATTCTTTAAGCTAAAATTAAATTATCCTAATATGACTTCAGGTGCTACAATGATTATGAAATTGCTTTGCATATTAATAAATGCGGCTATGTTATTCGTCTTTGCTAAATTATTTATTTTATGTATTTATTATTAATTAAGAATCATGACGGGGCTTGAAATCAATTAATGCGGGCGCGGACTCTAAGTGCTTAAAACTCTACGTAAGACGCGATGTCATTATTAAATTGTTTATTTATGCCTGTATTAATTGTAACACCCATTTTAGTAAATTCGAAAGCGGGATTCTAGCGAGCCACCTTAATAAAATGTTAGAAAATAAATAATAAAATGCTAAAAGAAAGTTAGGGTGTTAAAGAAGTGCAAACAAATATTAAAAATGCTAAAAATGCAAAAGGGTGCTAGCAATGCTAAGGATTCGCGGAGTCGCCACCTAATTAATTGGGTGAATTAGGACACCTAAATGTTTAACTAGTTTAAAGTAAAACATTAACTCCATTTTAATGGTCTGCTAAACTTAATGAGATTCTGGATAAGAGTTCTTTATTAATCTAGAGGGAAGGGGTTAGGCACCCTCTAAGATCCGCTAACTTGCGGTTGTCCTGCCAAACCTAGGGTTAATTATTATGCTAAGAAAAGGGTATGTCAAAAATATTTTATATTTAAGTAGAAGATGTTGTAAATATCCCTAAGAGAAAATGCATTTTTTGATGATAAAGAAAATCATAATGTTTTGTTTATAAAAAATAAGATTAACTTTCAAGGAACATTTTCATTATAAAATACCTTTAGATAAGATGTTTATATTGCATAGCATAAAAAAAAAAAAAGGGTAATGTCTGAGGATGACAAAGTATACATTTGTAAAAATATGCCTAACGTCTAAAGTGTCTATTAGGCAAGATAAAAGTATGATCCTTAAAATAATGTATGCAATAGTAGAGTTTATAAGAAAAAATGAGTCACTTATATCGGATAATATTTTAACTAGATGTATAGCCGTATTAGCGAGAGTTACAAAGTGATTTTAATGTGACTTAGGCGGTGTATCACAAGCTAAGAACAACTAACTTGGGAAATGGATTTACGAGTCGATCACACGATTTATTGAGTTAAGATTAGCTACTCTCAAATATGACATTAATAATGCAATATTAGACAATTAGTTCACAACCAATAAATGGGGCGGGATAAGAAAACAATAAAGGTGACTCGAAGGAATGGCGATGTCTTTCGCCTGCGGCTTGGAATTTACGAGCGAGATAAATGCCGCGTAGATGTGGATCTTCACGTTTGCCACGATGAGTCTCGCCATGAGACTCTTGTTGCTCCGGTGCATTTCATGTAAAAAAAAGAAAAAAGATAAGGATTAGTAAATGCTCTGAATGTTATCAAATAATAAGTAACCATTGTCATGACATTTAAGTACATGTAAACCACCTCATTTCTGGAAATAGGTAGGCCCACATACGTGACATTCCAGAGCAAAGCAATAACTACTTGATCCCAAAGTCTAAAGTACATGATGATGGTAATTTTAAAACCATAAGAGCGTAGAAATTATGTATCAATATGTAAAGCCCTAGATAAGAACTTTCTTTTGACAATGAACATTTCTTGATTCCCGATTTGCAAGCGCGAGAGAGAGAAAATAATGGCGGTCGATTCACGATTACATAAATATAGATTCATATGCTAAAGAGAAAAGAAAAGTCCTTTAATTATCGAAGAGCAAGCAGAGAACTACTATGCGCGAGATTCGATATAATTTTACACTTAGGCGATAGATAAGCAACAGCGGACCACGAAACAACCCCGAACAAAAGAGATTTTGAGTTTTAAGAGAAAGGAACAAAGCGGCTCCCAAAATATGGTTTTAACATGATGCAATCAGTATTGCTGCTGTAGTAAGTGCTCGGATATGCTCTAAATAACAGTCAGATGCAAACAGTGGGTAGAAACCAGAGTAAGAAGCAAAACAGGGGCATATGGTGACTCAGGAAAACTACTAATCGTGGCGTTCTAAGCGTTCTCTAGCTTATTCATATTTTGAAGGTTCCTATATGACAACGAGAGGTTGAAATGGCTTAGTGTGAGACCAGCGATCGTTTAACCCGATGTCATTTGAAAATATCAAACAAACCTTAAACTAACAGTTGAGAATTAAAGCAAACAAAAAGCGTTATCGTATGATTAAAGCGAATTTTGAATGCGTGGTAAACACTTCTCTATCTAATCATGCTTATAGCTTGCGGTGATAAACAACAAATAATAATCTCAATCAACTAAGACATACTATACTAAACCATGAACGTCTTAAGTCATAAATTATATAAGTTTAGAGACTTAGACATGATTAAACTAACTTAAACTAACATGATAGTCATTTATCCAACTAATCATACAAAATCGACCACTAAGCGATGATTCGAACAAACTAACCATTAACGATGAACATCGACAATATATATTTTAATTAAACATGCTTAACGGTTAACCTAATAAGCTTAAACCATAACTAATTCTAAGCGAAACATGATCGGTAATCACGTGAACATACAAATATAAGTTTCATACTACAAATTAAACAAAGGAATAAGATAAAGGGGATGTGTTTACGCTTATAGGACCGACCGAGCAGCGTATCAAGTCGTCGAAGCCCTTCGGAGATTTTTATTGCGATGCGATTAAAGGAAATGCAATTTTACCTCGTTCTTGGTGATCTTTCTTTGTTAATGTTTCTGATTTTTCGAGAAGTTCTCTCGAGTTTCACCTATGTTCTATAATGATTGAATCGTTTTTGTTAGTGTCGGGGTTTGAAAATTGGTTTCCCCGATCTCGTCGATTACGTGTGTTTTCTCTTGTTTACGGATTGAAAGGGTTATACTGGACCATCGATGATACTGTGCATATATGAGAGGATTGATTTATAGTCTCGATCTGGTTCTAAGTTATGGTAATTTTGAGGTGATATTAGCGCGATTTTAGTGCGATTTAGTGCGATTTTGTGGTGATATGGAAAGTTGATGGTTGGCCGTGGTGATTTCTTAGGAATCTATTTTGGAAGGTAAGTTTATTAGAATTGGATTTGGAATATTTGATTTCTTATGGAAAGATTGATTCGTTATGGCAAAGATTTGTTGGCTGCATTTGCATGTGTAAGGGAGGTCGCCGGATTCTCAGGCGAGAATCTCGGCGAGGAAGGTCTTTGCGATGAAGTGCGGTGTTGTTTACTGATGGTGTCACGACCGAACCGGGCGTGTTGGTGCCTTACCGGGCACCACTGGTGATCTGACATCGAGAAAACCGGCGGAAATAAAAACTTAAACATGAACATGAGACAAGATAATAAAGCAGCCCGACAAGCGGTTACGCTTCGATAAAATATATATAAACAACTCTTTCAAAGCAAGCAGTTTAATCCTTTTACAAAACCACACTTGTGATTACTCTGAGACCTCTAAGATTTACAACAACTATGGCGGGACGGGGCCCGCCATACCACAGAATGTCTGAGAACCTACAACTCGAGGAACACGCATGCAAAAGATAAGCCTCAGAAGGCAGAGCTTCAATCTGAAAGGTGATCCTAAGGCGGGGATCGGCGACGATGTACTTACTGCGGCGTGACGCGGCCCAGAAGGAGTCGATCTGACGGTACCAGTATGTGAAGCTGTGAATCGTAAATGAAATCATGGCGATCTATATAAAGCGGGAGACATGTATGATGACGAACTACGATGCATACATATAACGATTCATCAAGTCGAGGACTCGCGCCTCCGATTATCACTGCGTGCGTGGAATTTCTTCCTGCTGGCGGTTATGATATGACAATACCGAGTATCATGAACACGAGTCCACGTGTCATAAAACCGTATAGGACAAGTATAACTACGAATCCGGCCGTACCAATAATATAATGCAGCGAAAACACGGCCGTCACGGGGCAAGTCGAGGCCGACTCTAGGATACCAAGGCGGTCACGTAGTGGCCGGGGCAAGTCTGGTGACCACCGGGGACGAGCCGTATCGAGACCGTCACTCTGGCTGAGCGGGGCAAGTCACGGTGACTCAGGTACGAGGCGAATCAGCCGTGAGGCAGGGCAAGTCACGGCCAAACCACCGGGGACCAAGGCGAGCAGTAAGAAACCTCATGGAGAGCTAGTCCGTAAAATAACTATTCTTGCACAACCAAGGCTATCACCACGCATAAGCAAGTTCTGCGACAACAAGCATAGGCAAGTTACACAACCTGGCGTAGGCAAGTTACACAACAACCGGTATAGGCAAGTTACACAACACAAGCATAGGCAAGTTACACCACACGCATGCATAGGCAAGTTACCTGACTCAAGTTACTTCCATTTTATGCCAAAGTCAGGGTTTTAACCTAAAGTACTACGTCGTTAAATTCCTTTTAAAGAGATCCATTCCTTTTATAAAAGTCACCGATGTCAGTAGTATAAAAATAGAGTGAGCATTGTTAAGTAAACAAAATGCTTTCCTTTGTAAAATCACGTAACAACCTTATTTTCCAAGCGTTCAAGTTTGCCTAATTTCAAATGCTCGAGTTTCTCATTTTTAGAAAAGGTTTAGTAGTTCATAGTTTTAATCCTTTAAAACATAATTCTCCTTTAATGATTTGAGAAACATATACCTTATATGTGAGTAGTTTATTCTTGTTTATAATCGATCTTATTAAGCGGCCATGATCTAGGATATGTAATATCATTTTGTCTAAATCTTAGCTTATGCGGATGGAGGTTTCTCTTGGTTTTAATACAATACTTCATTATTCAATACATTTTCCTTTATTAGCATTTGCGGTGGTGCGTCGATACACGTTCTGATTTAGAAATCGGTAAAACATTATCCTTTAAATAAAACCAAGTACTCATTACTCACGAATGAGGTTTCACACAAACATCACATTAAAACAAATAAGTTAAGTCTCTTATCTTATAAGATCAAATCTTTTAACTTCTAACATCGATAAACCATTTTCTTTACCTTTCTTAAGGCATTATACCTAACTTCCCATTTAGTATAACTCTTTTTAAAACGCTTTAAAACCAAGTGTTACTCTCCTTCAAACGATTTATAAATCTTTTGAAATACATCAAGTTCTTTATTATAACTAGCGGCTATAATTCCATCGATTACCTTTTAAAACCACAAGTATTTTCTTACCTACGTAAAGTGTTATAACTTGACTTCCATAAAGCGTTATAACACTTTATGTTTTTAAAACAATCAAACACGGTTAACACACGTATCGTCACAGTACTACATAGTTCCACATATCATGCTAGAAGAGATAGGAAGAGGTTCACGTACCTCGCGGCAGTGCTTAGCTAATAGCAAAGCGCTCCAAGTACTTCAAGCCGTGGCTACTCCTTGGCCGCGTGAATCGCACCACGTAGTACTTGACCTATAAGGCCACAAGTACTTATTAACATCTAGATCTCGTCGTTCCATATTCTCTGAGAAAATTCGCGGCCTCCCCACATGGCAGCGTTAATCTCCTCCTTTCACAGCGGCTACCAAGCCAACCGAGGGGTTTGCACGTCTAACAGGGCGTGTACAATTTTACTCACGAATACTACACAAGTCTCTAATACGATCCTATGTAATTCTGATTGATTCACTTCTTTAAATTGGGCTTAAGTCGCATGACATTGCGTAAGTATTAATCGGGCTTAAGTCAAAAGACATTGCGCACTATTATGTTCAATTCTATATAGTATACCTTAACTATATATTCCAGCAACATGTAATTTCCAATTACAGCAGAAGGTCAAGTGTTTACCTCGATAAGCCCAAAATTATCCAAGTTTAATGTCGCTCACAGGCAAGGTTTAGCTCTACTCAGGAGTGCTCGATCAGCTCGAAACCTTAGAAGTTCTACGCAACTTCTACTTATAACCGACTACGGGTGAAGATTTCCTTAGGGTTTCGTTTTGTGGCTAAAGGAAGTATAATAGTATTTTAGGGATTTTTAGTATAAAGTACTTTGGAAAGTACTACAAGGTATTTGGCTAAAGTATTTTGGGCATTATAACAATACTTGAAGAGTATTTCTATACCCAAAGGGAGTATTTATACGAGGCAACTAGGCTGGGGTACCACATTGCCTACAAAGGGAGGAAAGCTCTCGGCGAGGGCCACTAGGAGGAGGAGAGGCTTTGGGCGAGAACCACAAGAGGAGAGTATTTTGAGACTTAGGTAGATTGCTCAATTTTGGATGAAGAAAGTTCATCAACTAAGGGGGTATTTATAGGTCAAGTGAAGGCCAACCAATGGCGAAGATGAAGACAAGTGCATAGCAAGTGTAAGGCGAATTTAGCCATGTGCTACCTTATCCATCTACCACAAAATATCCTACCTAACCGCGACCAAGGAAAGGCACAAAATCGTCCAACCTTGCCCCTTTGTTGCCGTCCACTCCTTCAATTAGAGGGTGACAAGTGTAAGCCTCTCGTTGATCAAAATGTTTCGTCTCTCGGAAAAATCCATAAAATTATTAATGACATAGCCGGAATTTTCCCTACGAAATGAAGCGTTTCGTCGAAACGACTCTGTCGGGTGTTGTGTACAATCTTGAAACTAGCGATCCTTAAGGCTTAAATTATTATCGTGCGCCCTCACGTCATACTGGAAATACGGGTATAACATTCTTCCCCGAAACATTCGTCGAATGTTCCTTCTCGATCTCAAAACAAACCGCGTGCGGTATAGCCTTTACTACTATACTTACGAAACCAAACATGCCACACTGGCCACAAAATAACATCGCGCGAAAACCCCGAATCCGAGCCAGCGAGGAATCTCTGTTTACCTCAAAAGTCCCCACTGAGGTCTAAAAATATAATCTCTTGCACCCGTTTCTCGAAGAAAGCGATCACGCACGTTCACTTCTCCCTATCTCGTTGTACCGCTACCGAACACTCGAACTCTTTCTAGTATCGTACCGTACTTGATTTCCAAAACTTTGAGTCACTACCTCAAACTTGATCATCTTACTAGCCTCGATCTCATAAGGCCATTCGGCCTTCACGAAGTGATTCGGTGAGCGTATCCACGAACTCATCGATGGTCATCTAAACTTGGGCTAGCACTCGTGACCACGCCGCTGGCGGGACCGCGGAGCTGACCCTCGAAGCAGGCAGCGGGTTGGCGCGCAACAGCCCCAACCCGACCATTATCGCGCCCGACTCTTGCTCGCCGACACGGAACAATCTTGCTAAAACACGTCATGAAGCTACCACTTTCATTTTACACAACCATTGGACTTACCGCTTTTCTCTAACGGGTTTTAAATCACATTTTAGCGCAAGCTATCCGAACATAACACTAAACACATCATCAATATCAATACAAATAAGTCTACAGAGGTTAAGGATATGCACGAAATTAGGCGGTTCGAAGGACCGCTAAAGCTGAGAACTCAGCGACCTCTAAGGGCTGTAGGTGTATGAACATCCTGCTGGCTATGGAAGGTGAAGAACCATGGCGCTCTAGTAGTCCGTGCTATCTACCAGTGCTACCACAGTGGCGATCTCTTGCGGATGGCCTGTTGGCGCAAAATAACAATCTCGAGTTAGTCGACACTCGCCCTTATGAAGCTTTCCCTGACAGCGGCTTGGTGAGACAAGGGTAACCTCGTCCGTGAGCATTCTGCTCCTGAAAATCTGAAACACAGGAGCCCAGGCACTGCTCTGAATATCTCGAAGGTCCGAGAATTTGTGGAGGACCACTCGAGCGGAGCGCGCGTAACTTTCTTGAGGCGGTCCGCCTCGAAAGTCACGAAGGACCTGCTGTTCTGGCCTCTTACTGCGACCACTGGTCATTCAGTCGATTTATCCTCTCCTCGCGTCGGTCATAAGCTGCGTGCGGGCGATGTCCGTGCGGTGAAAAGCTACACGAACAACTCTGCTAGGTGATCGTCGAGCCTGTAACAAATCGGTGCACTCGATCCTCCATACTAGCTACAGCGCGGGGCGTCTGGGGCGATGAGTCGAACTCACATTGTACTCGAACCGCGCGCCGATTCTGGTAACACCAAAAATCTATGCGCGAGCCCTCGCCGTACGTGGAGGCGAAATGTGCAAGAAAGGCCTCGAGAACTCGTCCCATAAAGGCGGAAGTGCATGCTCTCCCGGGACGGCTCCGCGAATCAAACGATCATTGCGGTATCGCGCGGTGATGTGAACCTAGGACCACAGGCTCGGTCTCAGATGCCTTGATCACTCGCGATCCATTATGGCGTCGGATGAACTCCTGCGGATCATCCTCGGGCCTCGACCCGTAAAACTCGGCGGCTTACAACTCGAGAAAATCCGTAGCCTCGAACTATCGATTTAGGGTGAACCAGCGGTGCTCTTTGGGCTGCTGCGTCGGCTATCCTCAAGTCAGCCTGACCACGGCCGTGCGGGCCCAGCTCCTTGTAACTCATCTCATGCTCCGGTGCGGGTGGAGGCTCGAATCTTGTGGTCTCTGCCATTTGCTCTACTCGCGACTCCTGCTGCGCCTTGCCATACGGGCGGGTTGCCTACGTGGAGGCATAAGCGGTAAAAATGAAGTATGTCGAGAGGTCGATCTTATCGCGGCTACAGGCACGATCTCGGAATGAGAAGAATGGAAACCAATCTTAAATGTCCTGCGACCTCACGATTATAGATGTGGTGCCTGACACGGCCGATAATCAAGACTTCTACTAGACACGATGCGTGGACACTTTCAGAGACTAAGCTGCTCACGATACCACTTTGTCACGACCGAGCAGGGCGTGGTGGTGCCTACCGGGCACCACTAGTGATCTGACATCGAGAAAACCGGCGGAAATAAAAACTTAAACATGAACATGAGACAAGATAATAAAGCAGGCCAACCAAGCGGTTACGCTTCGATAAAATATATATAAACAACTCTTTCAAACGAGCAGTTTAATCCTTTTTACAAAACCACCTTGCGCGATTCACGGACCTCTAAGATTTACAACAACTATGGCGGGGCGGGGCCGCCATACCCACGAATGTACAGAACCTACTGACTCGGGAACACGTGCAAAAGATAAGCCTCAGAAGGCGGGCTTCGATACTACGAAAGGTGATCCTAGGCGGGGATCGGCGGACGATGTACTTCTGCGGCATGAGCGGCCCCGAAGAGAGTCGATGCAGTACCAAGTATGTGAAGCTGTGAATCTGTAAATGAAATCATAACGATCTATATAAGCGGGAGGCATGTATGATGACGAACTACGATCATACATATAACCGATTACATCAAGTCGGGGACTCGCCTCAATTATCACTCGTGCGTGGAATTTCTTCCTCACTGTCGTGATTTATGATATGACAATACCCGAGTATACATGAACACGAGTCCCGCTGTGTCATAAAAACCGTATAGGACAAGTATAACTACGGATCCGGCCGTACGATAATATAATGCAACGAAAACACGGCCGTCACGGGGCAAGTGCGGCCGACTCTACAGGATACCAAGGCGGTCACGTGGTGGCCGGGCAAATCTGGTGACCACGGGGACGAGCCGTATCACGAGACCGTCACTCTGGCTGAGCGGGGCAAGTCACGGTGACTACGGTACAGGCGAATCGGCCGTGAGGCGGGGCAATCTGAGCCGACCACGGGGACGAGCGAGCGATGAAACCTCATGGAGAGCTAGTCCGTAAAATAACTATTCTTGCACAACCAAGGCTATCACCACGGCATAAGCAAGTTCTGTAACAACAAGCGTAGGCAAGTTACACAACCAAGCATAGGCAAGTTACACAACAACCGGTATAGGCAAGTTACACAACACAAGCATAGGCAAGTTACACCACGCGAGCATAGGCAAGTTACCTGACTCGAGTTACTTCCATTTTATGCCAAAGTCGGGTTTTTAACCTAAAGTACTCGTGCGTTAAATTCCTTTTAAAGAGATCCATTCCTTTTATAAAAGTCACCCGATGTCAGTAGTATAAAAATAGAGTGACGAACATTGTTAAGTAAACAAAATGCTTTCCTTTGTAAAATCAACGTAACAACCTTATTTTCCAAGCGTTCAAGTTTGCCTAATTTCAAATGCTCGAGTTTCTCATTTTTAGAAAAGGTTTAGTAGTTCATAGTTTTAATCCTTTAAAACATAATTCTCCTTTAATGATTTGAGAAACATATGCCTTATATGTGAGTAGTTTATTCTTGTTTATAATCGATCTTATTAAGCGACCATGATCTAGGATATGTAATATCATTTTGTCTAAATCTTAACCACATGCGGATGGAGGTTTCTCTTGGTTTTTAATACAATACTTCATTATTCAATACATTTTCCTTTATTATTTGCGATTGGTGCAGCCGATACACGTTACGATTTCGAAATCGGTAAAACATTATCCCTTTAAATAAAACCAAGTACTCATTACTCACGAATGAGGTTTCCTGAAACATCACATTAAAACAAATAAGTTAAGTCTCTTATCTTATAAGATCAAGTCTTTTAACTTAACATTGATAAACCATTTTCTTTACCTTTCTTAAGACATTATACCTAACTTCCCGTAAGCTAGTATAACTCTTTTTAAAACCTTTAAAACCAGTGTTACTCTCCCTTCAAAGCGATTTATAAATCTTTTGAAATACATCAAGTTCTTTATTATAACTAGCGGTATAATTCCACGTGATTACCTTTTAAAACCACAAAGTATTTTCTTACCTCATAAATTTGTTATAACGACTTCCCGTAAAGCGTTATAACACTTTATGTTTTTAAAACAATCAAACACGGTTAACACGTATGCGTCTCACCGTACTACATAGTTCACACATATCATGCTAGAAGAGATAGGAAGAGGTTCACATACCTGCGGCAGTCTTGACTAATAGCAAAGCGCTCCAAGTACTTCAAGCCGTCGGCTACTCGTAAGCCACGTGATCGCACCACCGTAGTACTTGACCTATAAGGCCACAGCGCATTAACATCTAGATCTCATCGTTCCATATTCTCTGAAAAATTCGCACCTCCCCATGCCAGCGTTAATCTCTCTTTTCGAGGCGGCTACGAAGCCAACCGGGGTTTGCGTCTAACCGGGCGTGTACAATTTTACTCGCGAATACTACAAGTCTCTTATGTCTGATCCTATGTAATTCTGATTCGATTCACTTCTTTAAATTCGGGCTTAAGTCGCGAGACATTCGTAAGTATTAATCGACTTAAGTCAAAGACATTGCGCACTATTATATTCAATTCTATATATAGTATACCTTAACTATATATTCCAACAACATGTAATTTCAATTACAACGAAGGTCAAGAGTGTTTACCTCGATAAGCCCAAAATTATCCAAGTTTAATGTCGCTCTGAGCAAGGTTTAGCTCTGCTCAGAGTGCTCGATCCGCTCGAGAAACCCTTAGAAGTTCTCGCAACTTCTCTTATAACCAGCTACGGGTGAAGATTTCCTTGAGGGTTTCGTTTTGTGGCTAAAGGGAAGTATAATAGTATTTTAAGGATTTTCGTATAAAGGTACTTTGGAAAGTACTACAAGGTATTTGGCTAAAGTATTTTGGGCATTATAACAATACTTGAAGAGTATTTCTATACCACAAAGGGGTATTTATACGAGGCAACTAGGCTGGGGGTACCCATGGCTAACCATTCAAAGGGAGGAGCTCTCGGCGAGGGCCACTAGGAGGAGGAGAGGCTTTGGGCGAGAACCACAAGAGGAGGAGTATTTTGAGACTTAGGTAGATTGCTCGATTTTTGGATGAAGAAAGTTCATCAACTAAGGGGGTATTTATAGGTCAAGGGAAGGCCAACCAATGGCCAAGATGAAGACAAGTGCAGAGCAAGTGTCAGGCCCAGATTTAGCCATGTGCTACCTTATCCATCTACCACAAAATATCCTACCTAACCATGACGAGGAAAGGCACAAATCGTCCAACCTTGCCCTTTGTTGCCGTCACTCCTTCCGATTAGAGGGTGACAAGTGTAAGCCTCTGCGTTGATCCAAAATGTTTCGTCTCTGGAAAAATCCGCAAAAATTATTAATGACATGGCGGAATTTTCCCTACGAAAGCGTGGAAACGTTTCGTCGAAGAACGACTCTAATCGGGTGTTGTGTACAATCTTCGAAACTAGCCAATCCTTAAGGCTTAAATTATTATACGTACGCCCTCACGTACATACTCTGGAAATACGGGGTATAACAGATGGATTCTAGGCTTAGGGTTTCGCCCTTCTTCTGGGCTCGTCGACAGGGAAGGGGTGTTAAGGTCACGAGGTGGTGAAGAGAGGAGTGGTGCGGGTGAATAAAGAAGCTGCAGCCACGGGCTGCGGGTAAAAGAGGTTGAAATTTGCGAATTTGGTGAAATGGGTAGAAATAGGTTAAATGTTAGGTTAGTTAGATTTAATTAGGTGTTTAATTTTAGGAGTTTAATTAATTAATTAGATTGTGATTAAATTATTTAGGTGTTTGATTAGTCGAGCTTGAATTATAAAAATAAGGCGTGTGCTATTTGGTTAGTGTAATTATGCATGTATTAATGTTTTATTCTTTGCATTTATTATTTTAAAATTATTAAATTATTGTAGAAAATTAGTGTAATTTTATAGTTAATGAAGACGGGAGGGTCAAAATTGGGTGTCAACATTAATGTTTTATCATTTGCATTTTATTATAAAAATCATAAAAATTATTGTTGTATTATTAGTCTAATTTTATAGCTAATGGTGGGCGGGATGGTCAAAATTGGGTGTCAGCGGTTGTCCTCTTTGTATGGAGATGATGGAAGAATCTTGGACAAAGCGTTGACTTCATGTAATTTTGTCTCGACCTCAATTAAAATGTTAAGCAATTGGCGAGGTGGCGGACTCAAAATTATCGATGTCGAGTTATGATGACCTTTGGGCTATGTGCAAAAAGAAAAGAAATAAAAATAAGCGGTTTGAACACGAGGTGTATTGCTATGGCTTATGGTCTTTGTGGAATGAGTGGTGAAGTGGAGCGAGTGGGCCGGCCTCGAGGCCGCTTACGCCGTTCATTGGAAAGGTTGGCCCCGACAAATTGCCACAGTTATTTGTAAGAAAATCCACGTTGTGCTCCAGCTGCGTACTAAGACTTAAGCAAGCGGTTAGTGCATGCTTGTTAAGGCAAAATAATGTAAGAATGTGAATTTGTCTTTGTAGTCAGTTGTATAAAATGAAATGATGTGATAATGTTATCTTGTATAAGCGATCAGATGTTAAATCGTTGTATGGGCGAAATGCGAGATGTTAAATGCGTTGTATGGGCGAGATCACGAATGTTAAATGCGTTGTATGGGCGAATGCAGATGTTAAATGGTATGGGCGAATGAATGTTAAATGCGTTGTATGGGCGAGATGCGAGATGTTAAATGCGTTGTATGGGCGAATGCGAGATGTTAAATCGTTGTATGGGCGAGATGCAGATGTTCGTCGTTGTATGGGCGAATGCAGATGTTAAATGCGTTGTATGGGCGAATACGAGATGTTAAATGCGTTGTATGGGCGAGATGCGAGATGTTAAATCGTTGTATGGGCGAGATGCGGATGTTAAATGCGTTGTATGGGCGAATGCGAGATGTTCGTCGTTGTATGGGCGAGATACGAATGTTAAATCGTTGTATGGGCGAGATGCGAGATGTTAGTCGTTGTATGGGCGAGATGCAGATGTTAAATGCGTTGTATGGGCGAATCACGATGTTCGTCGTTGTATGGGCGAATGCGAGATGTTAAATGCGTTGTATGGGCGAGATACGAGATGTTGCGTTGTATGGGCGAATGCGAGATGTTCGTCGTTGTATGGGCGAATGCGGATGTTACGTCGTTGTATGGGCGAGATGCGAGATGTTAAATGCGTTGTATGGGCGAGATGCGATGTTAAATCGTTGTATGGGCGAATGCGAGATGTTAAATGCGTTGTATGGGCGAGATACGAGATGTTAAATCGTTGTATGGGCGAATCAGATGTTGTCGTTGTATGGGCGAGATGAATGTTAAATGTTGTATGGGCGAGATGCGAGATGTTACGTCGTTGTATGGGCGAGATCAAGATGTTAAATGGTTGTATGGGCGAGATGCGAATGTTAAATCGTTGTATGGGCGAATGCAGATGTTACGTCGTTGTATGGGCGAGATGCAGATGTTAAATGCGTTGTATGGGCGAATGCGAGATGTTAAATGCGTTGTATGGGCGAATGCGAGATGTTACGTCGTTGTATGGGCGAGATGCGAGATGTTAAATCGTTGTATGGGCGAGATGCGAGATGTTCGTCGTTGTATGGGCGAATGCGAGATGTTACGTTGTCGTTGTATGGGCGAGATGTTAAATCGTTGTATGGGCGAGATGCAGATGTTAAATGCGTTGTATGGGCGAATGCAGATGTTAAATCGTTGTATGGGCGAATCTGAGATGTTAAATGCGTTGTATGGGCGAGACGAGATGTTAAATCGTTGTATGGGCGAATGCAGATGTTACGTCGTTGTATGGGCGAATCACGATGTTAAATCGTTGTATGGGCGAGATACGAATGTTAAATCGTTGTATGGGCGAATGCGAATGTTAAATGCGTTGTATGGGCGAGATCGAGATGTTACGTTGTATGGGCGAATGCGAGATGTTGCGTCGTTGTATGGGCGAATGCAGATGTTAAATGTCGTTGTATGGGCGAATCACGAGATGTTCGTCGTTGTATGGGCGAGATGCGATGTTAAATGCGTTGTATGGGCGAATGCGAATGTTAAATGTTGTATGGGCGAATGAATGTTAAATCGTTATGGGGCGAGATGCGAATGTTAAATGCGTTGTATGGGCGAGAATCACGAATGTTACGTCGTTGTATGGGCGAATGAGATGTTAAATGCGTTGTATGGGCGAATGCGAGATGTTAAATGCGTTGTATGGGCGAGATCACGAATGTTAAATCGTTGTATGGGCGAGATACGAATGTTAAATGCGTTGTATGGGCGAATGCGAATGTTAAATCGTTGTATGGGCGAATGCATGTTAAATGCGTTGTATGGGCGAATGCATGCGATGTTGCGTCGTTGTATGGGCGAGATGCGATGTTACGTCGTTGTATGGGCGAGATGCGAATGTTAAATCGTTGTATGGGCGAGATCGAGATGTTAAATGGTTGTATGGGCGAATCGAGATGTTAAATCGTTGTATGGGCGAATCACGAGATGTTAAATCGTTGTATGGGCGAATCACGAATGTTAAATCGTTGTATGGGCGAGATGCGAGATGTTAAATCGTTGTATGGGCGAATCGCAGATGTTAAATCGTTGTATGGGAATCGAGATGTTAATCGTTGTATGGTTGAGATGAGATGTTAAATCGTTGTATGGAAGAAATGTAGATGTTAAATCGTTGTATGGAAAGAAATGTAGATGTTAAATGGTTGTATGGGCGAAATGCGAGATGTTAAATGCGTTGTATGGGCGAAATCGAGATGTTAAATCGTTGTATGGGCGAGGCGTAGATGTTACGTCGTTGTATGGACTAGGCGTAGATGTTCGTCGTTGTATGGGCGAGATGTAGATGTTATTTGTTGTATGAGCGAAATGTAGATGTTAAATGGTTGTATGGGCGAGATGTGGATGTTGTATTGGAATGTTATTGTCCTCCTTGTTCTGTTATCTGCAAAATTCACTCGAAAGAAAAATTGTGAGTTCGGGAGGTGGTAGATTTGTATTGGCTCTTGATATTTGCAGCGTTGTCTTATGCGGACCGTATGACCTATGCGATTTGAGTCTCACGAAAACATTTGTTGAAAATATTCTATCTTGAGAAAATACTAGTAGGAAATTATGTCGATTTTTGAATAGTGACATGTTGTAAACAGGCGAACATCCTTATCGAAATCGGCGGTATATTCTCCCATACTCTGCTGCCGTCAGCTCTCTTTTAAAAATTGTCCCGGTTATATCGATCTTTCGAGCATATGGAATCATATTTGTCGGTGTCCTTTCGTGGAAGTCCTTAAAATTGTCGATTTTGGTAGTGGCCAAGTCGGATATATGTAAATCGCTTTGGACATAATCGCGATAACTTGTCGTTGCTGGGCGTGTTCTTGCTGCTCTGTAGAATAAATGTACGCAAGCTAAGGTTGAGAAAAAGGTTAGTGTATAAGCTGTTAAAACAAAATGATAAATATTTGAGAAAGGCAATTATGTGGGTAGAGATGTCGTCACGAGATGTTTCTTGCGGTGGCGAATTGTCATGGCCTTTGTTGTGTGCTTTATGCAGGTGATCGCTAGATTTTGTTGCGGACTTTTGAATTACTGTTGATTATCGGTGCCTCTCGCTTATGTTGTTTCTTTCACTTTTGCTAATATGAAGAACTTTTGTTGTATCTTACGCTAATATGAAGGACCTGCGCTCGAAAATTTTGTGAGTTTTGGGGGTGGTCGATTCGTATTGACCGCCGCTTGTTCCTTGATATCTGCGTGCAGCTTTGTTTGGACTTGCAACCCGCATGCAGTTTCCTACCTTGTCCCGATTTTGAATATGCGAGGCGTTTGACCTAAAGTGGGTCTCGATGGAGTTGCTTGTATGTTATGTGTATTCTTGTTATATTGAGCGAAGGAAAGTTTCCTAATGGTGTGGCCGAAGCGATTTAGGCGCTCGTATCCCCATGGGGAATCGGTCATGGCGTGATTCATTACAAGCGAATATTGGGTAAAATTCTAAAGGTGGGGCCAGGCGATGTGGCGCCTACGTATCCATGAGGAATCAGTCATGCGTAGTTCCGATTACAAGCGAAAGAACAATTGGGATTTTCTAAAAGGTGGGGCCGAAGCGGATGTGGCGCTACGTATCCATGAGAATCGAGTCTGCGTAGTTCCAAGGTACAAGCAAAACAAAGGAAAACATTATTAAAGCTTAAATATGAGTCTTGAATTATTACGCTAAACTAAATTGTTCTTTCTTATCCGACTCTGGCGGACGAGCAAGTGCAAATCCAACCAATCGCGCCTTCTTGCTCTGCGTGCGTGGTGAGTCTTACGTGCTCTCTATCGATATCTTAACTTCTCTTGCCTGCGTGGTGCATGCTCGGATAAATGATTGATTCAGCGGAATGGGCCTAAGCGAGTGTATTCCTCATCTAAGGTTATCGGTGCACATTGGCGTGGTAGTGGTTTGGAGGATTATCATGCGCATTTGAGGCGAACTCGCTTGGTGGATTACCCTTCTGATCAGCGCCTCGATTACATCACTGAGGAGTAGCAATTTCGATGTCGTGCCGCCGACCGGAGTGGTATGCCTGATGTTTGGTTTTATCGTGCCCTCGGGACGTAGTCCTGGGGCTATTTCTGGGAATTGGCTGGAGTATTCCTGCGGCTTTCAGCTCCTCATACTCTGGGGCTCTGGGTTTGGTTAAAGGTGTATAAGTTCGGGTTGGTTTCTCTTAGCTTTATCACGGGGTTTGAAGGTGTTTAGTGAGCAGGCGTTTGGCGTGGTGTATGCGCGGATGGGTATCGTAAGGGTTGTCGTATGCATTGTAAAAGTGGGTTTGTGGTGCCACTTTGGTTTGTGTTTGGAGCATAATTTGGTTTTGTGTGGGATGTATGGAGTGCATTGTACATTGGTGAATGGGATATGTAGTAAGAGAGTCTTGGTAGTAATTTGGAGGATTTTGGTATTTTGGTTGTTTGCGATGTGAGTACTTGATGATGTTTGAGCCTTGATTTCGGCTGCGAGTTTGCTATTCTTTGCGGTATTTGCTCGGCCAGGATCTATGATGCCTTTCTCTTACGAGACCACTGCTTTGCCTATAGGAACGAGCGAGTTAGGCTCGTTCATTCGATGCCGCCAGATCGATCATGTCAGCGGGCCGTGCCTTTGATCTTGTGAGATATCGATGTTACGCCGTTGTTTAGTCAAATACAAATCGACCTTTGGGAGATGATAAATCTTTCTAAAAAATGCAACAAGCGGTGTTAGCATAAATCACGTAATTTGTAGGTATGTAACGGATATATCGCATAGCACGTTCAAGCGTTCCTAACATGCGGGGACCTCTTTATGCGGTAGGCCTAAGCGTCACGTATCTGAGGCCGTGATAGATTTGTCCAAGTCGTCCGACTATAACGCCTTTGTTGGAAATGGCGACCAAATGACGGTGCCTTTTCCCAATTTGACATGTCGTGATTAGGCTTGGATTTGTGCAGCCGTCACCGTACTACATAATATCTTTGGTTGGCGTTGGGTTGAGAAACGTCGACAAGTTTGGTGTCTTCTAATTGTGGTGTCGATGCCAGGGCCGAGCCACCTAAGGTAAATGCATGCGTGCCCTAAAATAAAGGGTGGTATAGCTACATCTTATGTTTCTAAGATTTGGCTTTTCTAGGCCTTGAGTTCAGGCGGACAACTCGAGTGAGAAGGCTACGCGACCACGGTTGGGCCAGGATTCTCAGCGCAAAACACCAACTCTCTTAATTTTGGGTGTTTGAAAGAAATTTGCAGTCTGCGAAGCACACGTGTGTTGTGTGTGATAGTGTGAATTTTCAGTGGAAGAAATATGAGCGGAATGCCAGTTTAAGGAAAGCAGTAAAACAAATAACAATTAAAACAGTTAAACATACAAAATTAAGCGAGCAATTTTAAGACATTTAAAACAAACAAATAAAGCTAAGCAATAATAAACCTAGGTTTGTTATGGTGAGAACCTAACAACCCAGTGATGCCATTTACATCGCATACTTTTTAATGCGACTTTCTAAGCGAACCATTCTCAATAAAAATGTTAGGAAATAAATAATAAAATGCTAAAAGAAAGTTAATGCTTAAAATGTTAAAAAAAAAAGATGTTAAAAGTTTAAAAGGGTGCTAAGGGGAATGGGCTGCGGGTAATGTAAAGGGCTGAGGGGAGGAAAGGGGAATGGGCTACGGGTAATGTAAGGGAAAATAGGGGTGTTGGTGTGGGTTTGCGTCTTTGGGCCCTCTGTTGGGTTGTGGGTATTGGGCTGTGTAATAGATGGGCTGGGCGAATTAAGGGCTGGGTAGTTAGTATTTAATTAGGTATTGGGTATTAATTCTAGGTATTAGTTAGTTTTAGGCTTAGTTAATTAGTGATAAACCAATTTAATAAATTGTGCTTAAATTATTTAGGTGTTCTATTAGCCTAAGTTTGAGTTTTACAATTATTACAAAAAATAAGGACGGGCGTGCTATTAAATTAATGCTTAATACTTTAGAATGCGGTACTATGACTTAAAATCTTATTTATTGCATTATTTATTATTCTTTAAGCTAAAATTAAATTATCCTAATATGACTTCAGGTGCTACAATGATTATGAAATTGTTTTGCATATTAATAAATGCGGCTATGCTATTCGTCTTTGCTAAATTATTTATTTTATGTATTTATTATTAATTAAGAATCATGACGGGGCTTGAAATCAATTAATGCGGGCGCGGACTCTAAGTGCTTAAAACTACGTAAGGCGATGCCATTATTAAATTGTTTATTTATGCTGTATTAATGTTTATATTGCATTTTATTATAAAAATCATAAAATTATTGTTGTATTATTAGTCTAATTTTATAGCTAATGGTGGGCGGAGGTCAAAATTGGGTGTCAACACCAACCGTTAAGTCTGAGAGATCCAAAATATCCCAATCATGTATGCCTGCTAAACAAGTCTTTGTATGGCCTCAAACAAGCACCCAGGGCCTGGTATCAGCGATTTGCAGATTTTGTATCACAGATGGGGTTTTCACACAGCCGGTCCGATAATTCTCTTTTTATCTATCATCGGGGTAATCATACGGCTTATCTTATTATATGTGGATGATATTATTACGACACTTCCTCGGACTCTCTTGCAAGAATATCGTATCTCGACTTGGTTCGAATTTGCTATGAAGGATCTTGGTTCATTGCACTTCTTTCTAGGAATTGATGTGACAATACATGCGGTGGGCTCTTTCTCTCCCGGAAGAAGTATCAAACGAGATCGTGTAGCAGGATGGAATGGCCTCTTGCAAACCCTCGAACAGGTGGATACAAAGTCCAAATTAAGTGTCATCTCTAACAAACCTTTTGTTGATCCAACATTGTCTGCACCTGGCGGCGGCGTTGCAATATCTCACTTTTACGGACGGACATAACCTATGTCACAACAAGTGTGTCTATTCATGCGTAATCGATGGAAGAACATATCGTCCACTCGAAGCGGATTATGCGCTACATTAAGAACCTTCGGGAATATGGATTACATCTTTACCCGTCTTGCGTCTCAAACTTGTCACTTATCACGAGATCGGTAGGCGCTGTCCGGACACCATCTCTACATCCGGGTATTATGTCTTCCGGTGATAATTTAGTTTCATGGTCTTCCAACGGCAACCACGATGTCGCGTGCGCCCGAACCGGGCGGATGCGGTGCCTTACCCGGGCACCCTAGTGATACAACATCGAGAAAACAATGCGGAAAATAAAACATGAATCATGAAACAAGAGATATAATAAATAGGCGAACCAAAACGATTGCCTTGGTATATCGTAAAACCCGACAGTTTAATCCTTTTACAACCACGCCGATTCTACGGACCTAAGATTTTCGCGACTATGGCGGGCGAGGGCCGCCATACCCACAGAATGTACAGAACCTGACTCGGGAACACATACCAAAAGATAAGCCTCGAGAAAGCGGAGCTTCCAGCATGGCCCGAGATCACGAGGCGAGGATCCGACCGATGTACCTCACTGCGGCATGAGCGGCCCGAGAGTCGATCTGGCGGTACGAGTATGTGGCGTCAAATCGTAAATGAAATCATAATAGCTTAAGCGGGAGCATGTATGATAACCAAAATCTGATGCGACATTAAAGCGATCAAGTCGGGGACTCGCGCCAAAGTCACCACTAAATATAATTATGGGTCTCGCGCCCATGCGTCCATCATGTTCGCATCATGGCGCGTGCCCGGAATCGCCTCGGTGTAGACATGTCCGTGATGCAATAATAACAAGGCCGCGTGGCCACGTACCGAATCTGCGCCGGTGTAGACATGCCGTATAACCTCGATAAGAATATCTTTGGTCAACCACGCGCGTGGCCGCGTACCGGAATCTTGCGTCGGTGTAGACACGTCCATGTTGCAACAATAATAACAAGGCCGCGTGGCGCGCCGGAATCTTTGCGTCGGTGTAGGCGTGTCCATGTTACCGATAACAATATCTTGGGTGGTCGACCACGCGCGTACGTGCCCGAATCTTTGCGTCGGTGTGAACCGTCCATGTTGCAACAATAATAAAGGCGATGTCAAAATGGAAACATACGGTGGAATTCTCCGTCAGCCGTACGTCGAGTAAGTTCTCAACAAGTCAGCGGCCTCTGTCGAGAGACACGGTAACAATACCACATTGACACAACAAAGGCTATCATCACAAGCATGAGGCAAGTTTCACAACAACAAGCATAAGCGAAGCTTCACCTGACTCAAAGTACTTTCATATTATGCCAAAGTCGGGTTTTAACCCCAAGTACTACATCGTTAAGTTCTTTTTAAAGAGATCCATTACTTTTATAAAGTCACGATGCAAGTAGTATAAGAATGACCAACCCACGTCCCTTTTCAAAATCAAGTAACAACATTCTTTTCCTAAGTTCCGGTTTGCCTAGTTTGATTACTCAAAACCGTTTTCAAATGGTTTCATAGTTCGTAAACTTAATCACTTGATTCCTCTTTAGAACGATTGAGTAATATAAGTCTCGCGTGAGAGTAGGTTATTCTTGTTTACAACATTCTTATTTAATGACCATGATCTAGAAAATGTAATATCATTTTGTCATCTTAGTTTCTATGCGGATGGAGGTTTCTCTTGGTTTTAATACAATTCATCATTATTGATACATTTTCCTTTATTAGCAGCTGCGATGATGCGTACGATTCGATTTCGAAATCGGTAAAACATTATCCTTTAAATAAAATCAAGTACTCATTACTCACGAATGAGGTTTCACACAAACATTCACATTAAAACAAATAAGTTAAGTCTCTTATCTTACAAGATCAAGTCTCTTAACTTAACATCGATAAACCGTTCTTAAGCGGTTATACCTAACTTCCCATGCTAGTATAACTCTTAAGTTTTCAAAGCACAATACTACACTTCTTTCAAAGCGATTCATAAATCTTTTGAAATACTTCAAGTTTTATTATAACGCCCAAGCGGTTATAAATCAAATCAATTATCTTTTAAAAACCATGACCCGTTTCTTACCTACGTAAAGTTTATAACCAACTTCCCATAAAGCGTTATAACACATGTTTCAAACAATCAAATACATTAAACACGTATGCGTCTACCGTACTACATAGTTACACATATCATGCTAGAAGAGATAGGAAGAGGTTCACATACCTCGCGACGATTTAACGACGATAAGCAAAATGCTCCAAGTACTACAACGCTGGCTAGCTTTCCACTCGCGGTAGAATCGCTACTCTTAGTACTTTCACCTATAAAGGCCACTGGCGTCTATTAAACATCTAGATCTCGGCGTTCCATAATCTACGAGAAAATTAGCGCCTCCCCATGACGGCGTAAATCTCTCTCTATCGAGGTGGCTACAAGCCAACCGAGGGTTGCCGTCTAACTTGGCGCGTACAATTCTACTACGGTAATGCTACACAAGTCTCATGTCTGATCCTATGTAATTCTGATTGATTCGATTCGATTCTTAATTCTTGAGCTTAAGTCAAAGACATTGCCATAATACTAAGTAGTTACACATATAGTATACTTGACTATATATTCAAACATGTAATTTCCAATTACAATAGAAGAACGATAGTGTTTACCTCGATAAGCCCAAAATTATCCAAGTATAAAGTCGATCACGAGCAGCGGCAGCTCCTACTCGAGTGCTCGATCCGCTCAAACAACCCTTAGAAGTTCTAACCAACTTCTTAAGTACTTAACAACAATGAAGATTTTCTTAGGGTTTGGTTTGAGACTAAAAAGGACAAAGGTAGTATTTAGGACTCTACGTATAGAGGTATCTTTGGAATACTACAAGGTCAAGGCTAAGGTATTTTGGGCATTATAACAATACTAGGAGAGTATTTCTATACCTGACAAAGGGTATTATCACAGTAACTAGGCTGGGGTACCCACTGCACCACTAGAGGGGGTGTACCACTCGGCTAAGGGGAGGAGGCTCTCGGCTAGCTCACAAAAGAGGAGAGGAGCTCTTGGGCGAGAGTCTACAAGAGGGAGGAAGGGATTTATCACTTAGAACAATTTGTGGATGAAGAAAGTCTTCGCAGGGAGCTATTTATAGGCCAAGCAAAGGCCAACCGATGGCGAAGATCCGTCCATGTGTAAGGCAAGTGTAAGGCGAGATCAAGCCAAGTGCACCCACAAAACACTCCACAAAACACTCCAAAACAAGCCACCAAACAAGGCACAAAGGAGGGACGATCGGCGAGGCGAGCCCCATCTTTGCGTCAATGAGGTGACAAGTGTCACCCTCCGTTGATCAAAAATGTTCGTCATTTCGGAAAAATCCATAAAAATACTAAATGACATGGCGAATTTTCCCAGCGTAAAATTGGAAGCGTTTAGTCGAGAAACGACTCTATTGGCACTTGTGCCCAAATTTGAACCAAAGCCAATTCTTAAGGCAAAAATTTTTATCGTCGCCTCGCGTCATACTGCGGAAATACGGTATAACATTCTTCCCTTAGAAACATTCGTCGAATGTTCCTTGAGTCTCAAAACAACGGCGTCGGTATAGTCTTCAACTGCTATCGTCTGAAAACAATCATGCCACGCTGGCCACGAAAACACGTTCACTTCTCCGCTCTCGCGATTGCACGTCACGAACACTCGAACTCGTTCTAGTGTCCGTACCACGCTCCATCAGCGCACGTTTCCCGACCCTTGGAGTCACTACCTCGAGCTTGGTCATCTCGCTAACCTCGATTCCCTAGGCCATTCCGGCCTTGAACTGATTACGATCGAGCGTATCCACGAACTCATCGATGGTCATCTAAACTTGGGCCTGCACCTCGTGACCACCGCCGCAGCGGGACCACGGTGACCCTTCCTCAAAGCGGGGCGCGGGTTGGCCCGACATATGACCCGACCCAGCATGGCGCCCGACTCTCTAGTTCTTGATCAGAACAATCTTACCTCTACAGTCGTGAAAGCTACCCTTCCATTTCACACTGCCGAGGACTTACCGCTTTTCACTAACGAGGTTTCTAAATCACATTTTAGCACAAAGCTATCCAAACATATCATTAAACACATCAACAACATCAATACACAAAACTACAGAGGTTAAGGATATACACGAAACTAGGCGGTTCGAGGCCATAAGCTAGGAAGCTTCCACGCGACCTCTGTGGCATGGCTCACAGTAGTCGTGCTATCTACGGTGCCACAGTGGGCGGTCTCGTCATATGGCCCTGTTGGCGCAAGAATAACAAGCTCCTTGGTACTCGACACTCCACGAAATGCGATTACCAGCATCGGCGCGCAGGTAGGGGTGACTGCATCAGCAACACCACTGCCGCGATCATCGAAACACAGGAGCCACGACACGCTCCTGAATATCCCGAGGTCCCGAAGGCTGCGGAGGACTACTCTGCAATGGCGGAGTCATAACTAATCTCTGCTGCTGGCGGTCCGCCTCGAAAATCGCCAAAATATCCGGCCGTCACGGCCTTAACCTGCTGGCGATCCGCCGTCGATCTGCGCTCGCCGCACGAGTGCATGAGCACGAATGCGGGCAATATCCGTGCGGTGAAGAACAACTCTGCTAGTGTAATCGTGAGCCACGT
This sequence comes from Przewalskia tangutica, assembly GCA_029844215.1. NCBI lineage: Eukaryota > Viridiplantae > Streptophyta > Magnoliopsida > Solanales > Solanaceae > Przewalskia > Przewalskia tangutica. Next base: position 107,127,009 of record CM056721.1, read on the forward strand.
AACATATCGGTGCACTCGATCCTCATACTAGCTACTAATGCGGGAACATCACGGGCGATGGTCGAACTCCACATTGTACTCGGCTATGCGCGGTTACGCCTTAACGTCAAAAATCTGCCGGCCCGAGCCCTCGCCGTTTGTGGAAGCGAAATGTGCCGAGAAGGCCCCGAAAACTTCGTCCCCAAGCTTGGTGGAAGTGCGTGCTCTCCCAGAAAGCTCGCGAGTCAAACGATCATTGCGGTATCACGCGGCCGTCTGAACAAAAGTCACGAACTCGATCTCGAAGCCTTGATCACCGCGTGATCTCTGCAGCAGCGGATGAACTCCTGCGGATCATCCTCGACCTCGACAGTAAAACTCGGCGAAATTGACTAAGAAATCCGTAGCCTCAGCTATGCGCCTCGGGTGTACTACAGTCTTCTTTGGGCTGGAGGCTGCTGCGTCGGCCTATCTCATATCGGCCTGACCACGGCGATAAGCGGGCCATCTCGCGACCCGTCTCCGCTCGGTGTGGGGCTGAGGCTCAATCTTGTAGTCTCGGCGGCCGCTGCTGCGGCTCTAAACTTCTTTGGTCTTTGGCGGCGTCGCAAAACTTCGCCGTCTGAAGCACTACCTCAGTCTTGGCCGGGCTGCGCCTCGTACTCCTCTGAATCCCACTGCGACTCCGCCGGCGCCTTGCCTACAGGCCACAGTTGCCTTCGCGAGCATAGCGGTAAAAGCGAAACACGTCGAGAGGGTCCGACTTACAACACGGCTCTGAGCGCGATCTCGGAATGAGAAGAATAGAAACCAATCCTAAATGTCCTATAGCCTCACGATTATAGATGTGGTGCCTGACACGCGATAATCAAGACTACTAGACACGATGCTGTAGACACTTTCAGAGGACTAAGCGCTCGATACCACTTTGTAGCGCCCGAACCGGGCGTTCTTGGTGCCTTACCGGGCACCCTAGTGATACAACATCGAGAAAACGGCGGAAAATAAAACATGAATCATGAAACAGAGATATAATAAATAGGCAGGCCAACCAAAGCGATTGCCTTGGTATATCATAAAACGACAGTTTAATCCTTTTACAACCACGCTTGCGATTCTACGGACCTCTAAGATTTTCAGCGACTATGGCCAGGCGGGGCCCGCCGTACCACAGATGTACAGAACCTCTGACTCGGGAACACATGCAAAGATAAGCCTCGGAGAAAGCGGAGCTTGCAATGGCGAGATCACGAGGCGAGGATCACGGCCGATGTACCTCTACTGCGGCGTGAGCGCGGCCCGAAGGAGGTCGATCAGCCAGTACAGTATGTGAAAGCGTCAAATCGTAAATGAAATCATAATAGCTTAACAAGCGGGAGGCGTGTATGATAACCAAAATCTGATGCATGACATAAAAGCAGTCAAGTCGGGGACTCGCGCCCTCAAGTCACCACTCGAATATAATTATGGGTCTCGCGCCCATGCATCCGTCATGTTCGCGTCGTGGCGCGTGCCGGAATCTTGCCTCGGTGTAGGCATGTCCGTGATCTGCAACAATAATAACAAGGCGCGTAGCCACGTACCGAATCTGCGCCGGTGTAGACATGCCGTATAACCTCAGTAAGAATATCTTGGTCAACCACGCGCGTACGTACCCCGGAATCTTTGCGTCGGTGTAGAACCGTCCGTATTGCAACAATAATAACAAGCGCGTGGCCGCACCGGAATCTGCGCCGGTGTAGACGTGTCCATGTTACCTCAATAACATGATATCTTGGGTGGTCGACCTGCGCGTGGCCCGTGCCCGGAATCTTTGCGTCGGTGTAGAACCGTCCGTATGCGACAATAATAACAAGGCGATAATCAAAAATGGAAACATACGTGGAATTCTCCATCACGCCGGCCGCGTCGAGTAAGTTCTCAGCAAGTCAGCGGCCTCATCGAGAGACGCGGTAACGAAATACCACGTTGACCGCAACAAAGGCTATCATCGCGGCGTAGGCAAGTTTCACGACAACAAGCATGAGCTGACTCAAAGTACTTTCATATTATGCCAAAGTCGGGTTTTAACCCCAAAGTACTACATCGTTAAGTTCTTTTTAAAAGAGATCCATTACTTTTATAAAGTCACGATACCGTAGTATAAGAATGACCAACCAGCGTCCTTTTCAAAATCAAGTATGACATTCTTTTCCTAAGTTCCGGTTTGCTAGTTTTGATTACTCGAAACCGTTTTCAAATGGTTTCATAGTTCATAAACTTAATCACTTGATTCCTCTTTAGAACAATTGAGTAATATAAGTCTCACGTGAGAGTAGGTTATTCTTGTTTACAACATTCTTATTTATTGACCGTGATCTAGAAAATGTAATATCATTTTGTCATCTTAGTTTCTATGCGGATGGAGGTTTCTCTTGGTTTTAATACAATTCATCATTATTGATACATTTTCCTTTATTATTTGCGGTGGTGCAGCCGATACGTTACGATTTCGAAATCGGTAAAACATTATCCCTTTAAATAAAATCAAGTACTCATTACTCACGAATGAGGTTTCACACAAACATTCACATTAAAACAAATAAGTTAAGTCTCTTATCTTACAAGATCAAGTCTCTTAACTTCAACATCGATAAACCATTCTTAGCGGTTATACCTAACTTCCCGTAAGCTAGTATAACTCTTAAGTTTTCAAAGCACAATACTACTTCTTTCAAAGCGATTCATAAATCTTTTGAAATACTTTGAGATTTTATTATAACGCCAAGCGATTATAAATCAAATCAATTATCTTTTAAAAACCCTGACCCGTTTCTTACCTACATAAAGTGTTATAACCAACTTCCCATAAAGCGGTTATAACACTTTATGTTTCAAACAATCAAATACATTAAACACGTATGCGTCTAGTACTACATAGTTACACATATCATGCTAGAAGAGATAGGAAGAGGTTCACATACCTCGCGGCGATTTAACGACAATAAGCAAAATGCTCCAATCTTACAACGCACTGCTAGCCACTTTCCACTCGCCGGTAGAATCGCTACTCTTGTACTTTCGCTATAAAGGCCCTGGCGTCTATTAAACATCTAGATCTCAGCGTTCCATAATCTCTGAGAAAATTGGCCTCCCCATGGCACAGCGTAAATCTCTCTCTCTGTCGAGGTGGCTACGAAGCCAACGAGGTTAACACGTCTAACGGGCGCGTACAATTCTACTACGGTAATGCTACCAAGTCTCTTTATGTCTGATCTATGTAATTCTGATTCGATTCGATTCGATTCTTAATTCTTGAGCTTAAGTCAAAAGACATTGCCATAATACTAAGTAGTTACATATAGTATACTTGACTATATATTCAAACATGTAATTTCCAATTACAATAGAAGAACGATAGTGTTTACCTCGATAAGCCCAAATTATCCAAGTATAAAGTCGATCACGAGCAGCGCTTAGCTCACTCAGTGCTCGATCCGCTCCAAACAACCCTTAGAAGTTCTAACCAAACCTTAAGTCTTGAAACAAATGAAGATTTTCTTAGGGTTTCGGTTTGAGACTAAAAAGGACAAAGGTAGTATTTAGACTCTACGTATAGAGGTATCTTTGGAATACTACAAGGTGCAAGGCTAAGGTATTTTTGGGCATTATAACAATACTAGGAGAGTATTTCTATACCTGACAAAGGGGTATTATCACAGTAACTAGGCTAGGGGTACCAGTGGTGCTAGCACCATTAGGGGTGTACCCTCGGCTAAGGGGAGGAGGCTCTGGCTGGCTCACAAAGAGGAGAGGAGCTCTTGGGCGAGAGTCTACAAGAGGAGGAAGGGATTTATCACTTAGAACAATTTGTGGATGAAGAAAGTCTTCACAAAGGAGCTATTTATAGGCCAAGCAAAGGCCAACCAATGGCCAAGATCCGTCCATGTGTAAGGCAAGTGTAAGGCCGAGATCAAGCCAAGTGCACCCGCAAAACACTCCGCAAAACACTCCATGAAACAAGCCACCAAACAAGGCGCAAAGGAGGACGATCGGCGAAGCCCCCTCTTTGCGTCAATGAGGTGACAAGTGTCACCTCCCGTTAATCCAAAAATGTTCGTCGCTCGGAAAAATCCATAAAATACTAAATGACATAGCGGAATTTTCCCAGCGTAAGGCGTGGAAGCGTTTAGTCGACGACTACATTCGGCACTTGTGCCCCAATTTGAACCAAAGCCAATTCTTAAGGCAAAAATTTTTATCGTGCGCCCTCGTACATACTGCGGAAATACGGTATAACATCGCGCTTGATCTTTGAAGGTGAATCTTATGCGTTGCGATGTTGTATACGATTTATCTTTGGATTGAAATCTTTTACTAGAAACCGTTGCCCGATTAGAAGGCTACTATGGTTTCTTGTGACAACATTAGTGCAATATATCTCTCTGGAAATCCAATACATCATCAAGCACTAAACATATAGAGTTGGATATCCGTTTTGTCAGTGAAAAAGTGACACGCGGACAAGTGCGTACTACGTGTCCCAGCGTCATCAAATGCGATATCTTCACGAAAGGGATTACGATTTTATTTGAAGAATTTTGGGATCTACGATTCGGCGTCCTCGGCTTAGGGGAGTGTTAGAATATTCTAAATTAATACCATTAATATGGTAATATAGAATATTCTAAATTAATACCATTAATATGGTAATATTGTGTATCATCTTATATTAATGTAGTATCATATTATATGGTAATTAGTTTAATGTATAAGAATATTTTTAGGATTATTCTAGGCAAGACTTATTCTTGCTAGTTAGTGTAAAGATGTATACATTCTTACCTAATGCAATAAAGTTATTTGAGGAAAATATTCTATCAACATATACGGATATTTGATTATTCTTAATAATTCCATATGATTATTACCATTCGGGGCATTGACATTCATATCCTTAAAGCGGAAAAAATATTATAAAATTCATCATCTTCCTTGTTATTCTTACTAGAACAAGGTTGTCATATTTGACAAGGTATGCATTCTTCATATGTATCTGAAGAGATATATTTCTTATTATTAAGAATGTTAATATCATCATCTGAGGAGGAATCCTTTGTTGTATCAGATTCAAAACCTGAATCTTTTGGCTCCGAATGTAACAATAATTTGGATAATGTTTCCTTCAAGTCATCATCGATGTTAATGACTTTAATTTTTTCCTTAACTTTACAATCCTTATAATAATGCCCTGTTTTGCCACATTTCCAACAAGCTTTAGGGTTTTAGACTTTATAAAATTCTTTAGGTTTTAAATTCTCATTTCTTCTAACTTTTTTTCTCAGAGCTTTTCTTTCCATGCCTAAAAATTCTTCTCACTTTTCTTTTTACGCCTATGAGCCTCTTTAGACTTAGGTAATTCCACCCCAAATAGTCCACATAATTCCCCTAATTGTTGTCTTTCATTTAGACTTTTCTCTTGATCTGCGGATTCAGCTTAATTTCATTACACAAGGACAAACCTTCTTGAATATATGTACATATTAACTTGCCATAAGTATAGTCATCATAATTGATGCTAGTTCCTCATTTTCTTAGAGTTCTCTAACTCTTTTGTGAAAAGGTTGGGTGGTCAGTGCATAAATTTAGACTTTCAATGAGTGTTATTACACTCGGGTAACTTCAAAACCCTACTAAGGAATCGTCCTTGTACCACCTAAATGAGGTAAGGGTTTTGCATCTAAGATACGGAGCATAGTCGATATTTTCACTATCGTCGGATCATTTTTAGTAAAGTGTTCTATTATATTAATGGCTAATGAATAAACAACATTATGTTACGATGCTTTATGTTGATGTACGGCTTAACAACGATTAAAAATTTATGAAGTTGATACGAGGTTAAATAATTATTCCACCAACCTTTTAATTGACATATAAACCTACAACAATTATTTACGCGGTTTTATCTGCATTATTATTAGCTTTGCAGATAGTGTTGTACATAAGCATTCTATATACTACCGTATAAATCTGTCTTTTTGTATAAACATTTATGTTCCATTCATAGATATTCTTGCCACTATAACCGTTATTATCAACAATCTCCTGTTCTTCAAAAAGAACATCACGAGGAAGTAAGTCGAGGATAATAGTACATCATCTGCACATGTTTCCTAGCATATTTCTCTAGGTTATTAATCTCATCAGATAATTTCTTCTTATAATCTTCATCAGAAAGGTCAACATTATATCTATCTTCTCCCAGGACTAATGTTTAAGCCTTTAAACTTATCTTCAAGAATTTTCTCAATTTCTTAAAATGCTCTAAGTTTGAATTTTTTTATTTCAGGGGGAGGTTGCACACTAGGAGTGGCTACAGTATCTTGCTTCTTTTCTTGTGAGCTAACAGAATGGTGTAACTTTTCGATTTCATAAATCAATTTTTCTACTCTATCATGTAAAAGAATAATTTGTTCACCCAATATATTCATATAGACATTGGCGTAATTTTATTGTTTGAACATAATATTAATATGTTTAGTAGTGATTTGTAATGTAATATTTTCAAACAATTTTGAAAAAGCTGCAAAATGAAGAACTTTATCATCCTTCTCAATTTGGAAAGGTTGTTGGGGAGGTAAAAACAGTATTAACAATTTCTTGTTTGTTAACTTTTATTCCTTTTCTAAAACAGAGATATAATCTCGTACATATTTGGCCATAAACCAAGGAACAAAATATATAATTTTATTGACATTAGCAAGATCTTTATAAAATTCTTCTTAAGGAACATTCTTTCTTCAATATTAAAAGTTTCAAAAAAACATTTTTAAACGGTTCCCAGGGTCCAAAGAAATCATCACGTATTTTTTTCTTGCGGGCGATCCACGGCTAAAATTAATTTTGAGTTTGATCCATTAAGCAATAGAAAAATTCATTTCGACTCGATTATTTGAGTCTTCTTGAACACCTTGACAATATTATCACTATCAATTTAGATATATCAATTCTATTATCACTAATTTCTCTAATACGAAGTAGAAGCTCTTGATGGAGATCTAACAATATAATCAATTGGTGAAATATAAGTGCGATTTAAAGAATTAGATCTAGTAAATCTAGATCGAAGTCAAGACTATTACGTTCAACTCTGTCCGTCAAGTAATTTAGTTGGAGAACCTCGACAAGATCGATGCAGGGCATGCTCAATTTCGATTACATCGATATTAAGATTACTTTGGGAGGGCGGCTCCTCTATGACCATTTCTTTGGGAAAATTTATTTCATCCCATTTGATAGGACTTAGAGTAGTAATATTGTATTTACCAAAATTAGTTTATATTAAAATCGTTTCATTTTTAATTCAACTATTTTACACATAGGATTCATAGTATATAAAGGTTTAAAATATATACTATAGAAAATACATATGACTTGATATCAAGAAATTTGCGCAAAAATGGGCCAGGGCGAAAATAACCCTGGATCGAATTTTTGGTCGGTCTTGATCTACGTTTACGAAAATTGGTCATCGGTCGGTCAGGTTAGATTTTTTCGGCTTTTAGTGTATATTGGACCGGACCGGACTGAACTTGGACCGAAGATTTTTGGTCGATCTTGATCAGACCTTTACGATTTTCGATCCTCGATCGGTCCGTCAGAGGATTTTGTGCACCCCTAATAATAATATCTATGTAGTTTCATGCTTAATATTAAAGTATTTAATGAATTCTCATCCTGCAAATATACCTGCAAGTTAGAATAAGCATTAAATATACATGATCATAAGCTAAACTAGTTTGAACTAGGGCTATCCAGCAGGCGGCGGGTTAGGTGGGGCGGGAGGGTCGGGACTCGAGTTTTGACGGGCCAGGCGGGACGGGAAGAGATCCCGCCGGAAGAGAGGTCGGGATGGGTCATGTCGGGTCGAGATTGGGATTTGTTATTTTATCACTTAATTTAAAATATATATAAACACTTCAATAATTGAATAAGATAGTGTAATAAAAACATCTCAAGGCTGTTTTTGTGTCTTACATTATTTAATAGAAATATGATTTTTTTGTAATACAATTTCAAAATTGCAGCTTTGTGGTGTTATTCAAAAGTTGCAAATCACATAGTAAAATTGCAATTAAAAAATTACATATCTGACCATACTTTTGAATTTCCTTACAATGTCTTGAGAATCTTCTTTTGGAATTGGAATTTGTTTGTCAAATTCTTCCAGCATTCGTGTTCCCTCGGACAAGATTTCATTGTAGTTTTCTTCTTCGTTGATCTCCGGTTGATCACACCTTCTATGCTCCGCTCGAATCCAGTCTCTGAATAGAATTGTAATCTCCAATGTGTCTCCAGCCAATAAATGTCTGTGCTCTCCTATTTGAAATCTTCCCGCAGAAAAGACGCTTTCAGACGTTGTTGATGACGCTTGAATGTTCAACACATCTCGGGCCCTTTTGATAGTGTCGGAAATGTCTTTTCATTCTCCCTCTAATATTTTAGCAGGTCTTCTTGTCCTTTATCATTGACAATTAATTTGTACGGTACAACGCCCTGCAAAACATAAACATTCAATTCTCTAATTTGTGAAGAAGTTGAACCACTATACATTTTATTTCTAAGGCATTGAATACTAGCAGCAGAAACTGCATGTTTTCATAAGGTTGTAACGAAGTAGTAGAAGATGGTACAGAAGCCGGTTGATTATTTGCATTTTGCTCTTGGTAATATGTATATTTTTTTTATATTCCGTGTGTATGTTAGACGTAACGTCTTCTTTAGTTGGTGTGTGAGTTGATTTTTCAGTTGGATCCATTGAAAGTACTTCTATAGAATCATAAATCGTTTGTACATGTGTTTTACAACCGTCTACTTTAATAGTTTGATTTAATACATCACCAACAATACAAATAGTGTGAATAGGAAAAAAGTATTTTTTTAATTTTATAAATATTTTTTCAATAGATGCCTTATAACTTGGTTTTTGCATATATTCATTAAGTAACAAAAATATTAGAGCTATAAAAATAACATATTTGAAATAGTACGATAGTAAATACCGGAAAATTATTTAGTAGCTTGATAAAATTCTCTAAAATTCTATGAAGTTTTAACTTTTTGCCCAATCATTATATACAAGCATATCCCTTGAATTTTTACTATGGGTGTTAAATAATAAAGTTATAGGTTATATAATCGTAAGAAACAAGTAGTTGCTCATACAGAGAATTCCACCTATTCGAAACTTCTTCTGGATTTTTTCAATAATGTAATCAACAATCATGACATGTTTTTATACTCTTTGCGTTTTTGTATTTTTTTACCTTTAAAAATAAAGTTTATAGCAAATTGTATTTTATCAAGAATGTTTTCAAAAAAATTTAGGTCATCCTTTACAACTATGTTATAAATATGGAGCAGCACATCTTATATGAAAATTATCGGAAAAGATGGAGTTAATCTAAGTTTTAAAGTCTTATAACATAATCATTAGAACTAGCGTTATCTAATGTAATAGTCATAATTTTATCAGTTATTCCATAATATTCACAAATTTCATTAATATTTTCTGCAATAAAACTTCCAGTGTGCCTATAAAAAAATCGTTGTGTGGGGCCTCGACTCATACTAGGGGGAATAAAATACATTTCAGTTTGAGTTTTAGGTTGAGACTCAGTCTGAGCCTGAAGTTGAGATGCACTAGTGGGTGTGTCATCCACATTATCGTCTAAATTAAAGTCTGATTCATCTACCTCATTCGGTGATGGTATATCATTAAAAAATGCAGTATAATCTATATGACTGAAATCAATCAAATTATCGGGACTAGGAATATCATTTTTAGAAGAAGTACCCTTACCCTTGTTACCCATACTGGAAGAAGTACATTTACCCTTACCCGTAATCATACGTTTCAATCCTTCCATTATAATTATAGAAATAAATAATTAAAGTAAACGAAATGAAGTGTGATAATTAAAATTAAGTAACAATAATAATTTAAAGAAAGAGCGAAGGTACCAAGCGTCGGCGATGTAATCGAGATTGAAAATTGAAACTTTACTCGATGGATGATCCTCGAGCTAGTAGTCAACTTCACTCCCGATTTTGAACTTTGATATAAATGAGAAAAAAAATATAATATTTAATAGGCAATGTAGAATTGTAGAGAGATAATTTGATATATTAGAGAGATTGTTTGCGCTTGGGACTTCTTCCTTTCCTCTTGTTGTTGACTCCGACTTGATAGTGCCCCCTGAGGCCGAAAGAAACTTGTTTTCCTCTGCCGGTAGTAGACTCAAGATAACTCAGCGCATCAAGTCGAATAGTGTTGTTTAACAATCTTAAGCAACTTTAAGGTAAAAATGACATTCAGGCTCATAAGAAGCTCTTGTCGCCAACTACATCGGAAAATGCAAGAAACTTTGAATTGGACGTAGATATTCTTTTCCATCTTTTCTTATTTGATGAGCATCTCACTTTGGCGGAATGACTTCTTGTTAGAAGAACTTCATATGGAACACGAAGGCCGTCTTTCGAGATTTCAATCGATGGTAGGGTGAAGATCTTCCACTCGAATCGAAGAGCAGATCTATTATCTTTCGGATAGAACTAAGTCGGGGCGCTCAAGCCTTTCATAAATGAAAGCTGTTTCATGGTGAGTTTGAGTCTTAGCCCTTTTCCTCGTGTGGAGTGCGGGGATCCCGAGTCGGGGTAGCATAGATTGTCACCGATATGCCCTTTCTTTTGTAGAGGAGGTGGATCCATCTTCTGAGAAAATGAGGTATTTATAATTAAGAAATAGGGTTAAAGTGTAAATATATTAACTTACGAGATAAAAATAAATATTAAGGGGTATGGGCGTCGTTATGGCGTTGCCTGATAGAAAATTGAAATTTGGTTGTTGTTGCAACAACTGTTTTTGTAAAGAGGAAGGGGGATGAGACAGGGTCGGGATGGGATCGGGTCAGGAATAGGACGGGCGAAGATCGCGCCGTCGAGTTCGAATCAGGCATCGACAATTTGTTTTTGGGGATCGGGGCAGGCGGTATCGGGGTGGCGATTCGATATTGGGCGACGGCCACTGACACTACTTTGGCGATCCGCAGCGAGATTTCTTCCAGTTTTGGTTCATGCCATCTGTTAAAGTTGCTATGAAGCTTTCCGGTAAACATCTTAATGTAAGGGGCTTAAGTGTAACTTGTACTAACTTGATATGCATAAATTTATGGGTTTCCTTATAAGGAAGCAATATCACTGTCATTTAACGATTTAAAAGTAGCATGATCGCTATCTATAGTGATTGATTTTTCGGTAGTTTTAACTACATGTTTGAGACCTAATTTCTCAAAATTACCCATTTGATATATAAACCTGGGTTGGATCTTTGGGATAGCCCACTTATTAAGTAGATCTAGATGTTGAGGTATATCATAATCCTTTTTTTTTTACTGTTTTAATAGTATTTATGTTTTTAATCATATCCATTTAAGAAATGTGTTGAACATATAAAACCTATTACTATGTGGCTCTGATACCATTTCTCTAAACCCAACATCATTATCTGCTGAGAAAAAGAATCTGCTTTAATAAAGCAACGATGCATAATTGCACCATTTTAATTTTCGTTGTCGGTCATATATATTGGGTTACTTTTTATTTTCCTTTGTCGGCCACATTTGTAAATTATTGATCATTTCACTGTTTATTTTCATTTCGATCCTCTATATAAGGATCTTGAGTTTTAGTTTAAGGGAGAGGTTTTCGGAACCACCCTCTCTCTACTTGTAAAATACTCTTTGAATAAATAAAAGTTGAATATTTACGATATATCTCTCTCGCTGGGCTAACCCTTTAATGATAACAATTATCATATATATAACAAACACATGACATTATTTATAAATTATAAATTATAAATTTTAAAGTGCAAAAGGAATCTGAAAATTATGTTGGAACTCCATTAATTTGGAGTTTAACCTATAGAATGTTTTTGAGTTTCTTTGTAAAAAATTCAAATTTCAGCACTTGCCGTTTTTTAGTAGAGGGTATTTTTTTCAAAATTATTACTTTGAAAATGATTATTCTTAAATTATATTTTGAATAATATTTAAATAAAAAAAATTACACCTTGACTTTGAAAATGAGTGATCTCGAATTTTTAACCTTCGTTTGCACTATGAATAAACTTTTAAGGTTAAAAATCAAAAAATTATTGAACTTGCAATTTTTCCTATGGACAAGGGAGGTCAAAAGTTTAAGACTAGCCACCTCCAATATCATTCTTGTAAGTGACTATGGATAATGAATGAAAAAAGTAAAAAAATTATCTTACGCTAAAACTATTGTTGATATGATACAGAAACGAATGAATACTTCATCAGATATACAAAACGGTTAGTTTCGGTGAGAAAAACATTGGAAGAACTTTGGGTGGCTCTTGGATTTGGGCCCCCCACGGGTTCAAAATCAAGCCCACATTCATTATGAAATGAAATCGAGTCGGGTTTAACGAATCAGATAAACCATCCACATCGTCCCAAGTCGGCAAAAGCAAGTTATTAACCCTTACAATTTCGATCCTCAACTCATTCAAGCTGTTGTTGGGTACCGATATTCTTTCCTCTCCATCGAACCAAGTCGTAAGTCTCTCTTCAGATTTCGAAACCCTAGTATTTTTTTTTGTGTGTTTTGATTTTTCGATGATTTGTGCTTAATCTAATTGGACAAAGAAATCCTGCTTAGATTCGTATTCTTCTTTGATATTCTATGAAATAATATCGAATCTATATGAATAAGGTTGTCCAAAATTTACCTTGTATATACAAGGTTAAATTTTTTCCCAATAGTACATGTTGAAACCCATTGGTTTTTTCGGGTGTTTACTTGTTCATATTTTGAACCCCTTAACGAAAATCCTGGCTCCGCTTAAGAATTGCATATTATCATTGTTTACTCTGGGTTTTCAGCTGTTAGGATTAAATTCATTTTCCCTTTTTAGATGTCGTTAATCAGACTCTTTAATTAACTAACTAACCTACCTCAATATCTAAGCAAGCATTCAACATCGGTTGGTTTAAAATACCCAATACTTCCAGTAATTAATAATTTCTGTTAACTTACCTGAAAAGACAATATTTTCTTTTTATGGGTATTGGAGAAATGGGACAGTGTATGCTAATGAACTAGCTTGGGACTAAGGCATGATTTATTGATCTTTACTTGGGAATGCACTGCACCTGGAAGAGTAGAAATTGTAATAAATGTTGTCCTTGAAAAAATATACTTTCATTATCTATAATGTTTTGGCTGGTATCTGGTTATGGTTTTAACAATCTTATCTCTTTGTGCTGTTCTTCTGTTCAGGATACTGGTATAGATTGAAATAAACTCGAAGAGGGGACTCTTCTTTGTTGAGAGCCAAGATTATGGCGTCCTCTAAGAATGAAGAAAGTGGTGCACAGGATGCAGCAGAACGGATTAAGGCTGCAGCCTTGTCAGCTGCAAAGGGTTTGAGTCGTGCTCAGGCTGAGCGTGCCGCTACTGCTGCTGCTAGAAATGTCAATGCATATGGCCAGAAGGAAGAAGGACCCAGTCGATGGCAGGAAAGAAAAGAAGCAAAGAGGCAGATGTATTTAATGAGTACTGAGAAACAAGTGAGACTGGGTGAAAGAAAAGACAAGGCTTCAGGTTCCATGCTTGGTGCAGCTTCACAATGTCAGAAATGTTTCCAGGCAGGGCATTGGACTTATGAGTGCAAGAATGAGAGGGTGTACATATCACGACCGTCTCGTACACAGCAGCTGAAAAATCCAAAGTTGAGGATGAAAGTATCAATAACTTATGATCTAGATAACCCAGATATTGAGAAGGAGATGAAGAGTGAAAAACATGTGAAAAAGAGTAAGAGGAAGCATAAGTCAGTTACGGAGTCAGGGACTGATAGTGAGGCTTCAGTGTTCGAATCTGACAGTGAAGCGTCATCAGTCACGGGGTCAGATTATTCTTCTGGGGAGAGTGATTCAAGCGATAGTTCTTCATCAGAGGAAGAGAGGAGGAGGAAGAGGAAGAATAAGAAGAAGAAGCAGCAGAAGAAGAGAAGACACCGGAAATACAGATCAACATCTGAGTCCTCTGATTCATACTCAGATTCTGGGTCTGATTCTGAAGAGCGAACTAGCCGTAAGAAGAGCAGCAGCAGGAGGCATAACAGGAAGCGGTGAAGTATCGAACAAGATGAGAACTTGATATGTGGTATCTGGTCCTTAAAACTTGAAAATATTTGTATTTCTGTTCTAATGTGATAAAAGATCTTTTGAGCAATACACCTAAGATAACTAGAATTTTCCTGTCTCGAACGAATATGGTTTTGAAGATTTCTGTCAGTAGCTTATTTTGTGGTTGTAGAATTCAGCGTGGCAAGAGTTTTCTCTTGTATTTAATTTTCCATGTGCTAGCTTACTCATTTCCCAGCTCTTATGTGACTGTATTACCCTTTCTTGCTTGAAATTGTCTTTACTCATTTCACTTTCCGAGTTTTCCTTCTCTGGAGTTGGACTTAATTGGTAAAACTCGTACCATGGGATTCACCTTTACTTGGTGTTGGACAAAAATTGTCTGTAGCATTTGATGATTTAGCAGTTGGTAGTTTGCTGATATGTCTTGCATACAATATACTGTAAATATTATTCCTCAATCATCGTTATTCTGTTAAAATCCTAGACCAATTGCCATTGGTCCGAGCAAACAGGTTCTCTGTTGGACAGATTGTAACTATTATATTGTTGAGATTTATCAAAGAAAATATTGCTTTGGGACGGACCACATCATCGGAAAGTAGGATATTTTCTCTCTTTATCTGCATATCTTAGAAGACAGAAAAACATCAACAAATAAAGAGGTCCTTTTTTCGATTCATCCTTGGCCTCATTCAAGAGTTGTTTTTAATAAAACTAAGATCAAACACTGCTGGAACACTGAAATGTAAATTGTGATCGTCATCAGCGTTGATTTCGTAGAGTTGGAGGGCGCTCTCTCCATCCGTCGAGTCAAGTAAGTTACTATCACATCTCTTCTTCCGCCTTTTTCCTCTTCCTTTTTCTTTTACTTTTGGGGCCCTTTAATGTTTAGGGGATTAGATATTCGATTGTTGAGCCATACAAAGGCCTGACTCTTTATTATTATCCGTATTCTGTTTATAGCGACAATTATTATGGTAGTTACCCGTCTAGAGTCATGGTTAATGCCGTTATTGACTTATTTCCTTGTGAGCTGGGCGAGACATTACCATGCACTTCCAAGATGAGACAGGAGATTTGGCAAGACACTTTCAAGATGAGACAGGAGATTTGGCAATATATTAAAGTCATCACCCCAGGTCAAATTAGTGGTTTGATTTTGGACCTAACAACAACATACTCGGTGTAATCCCACAAGTGGGGTCTGGGGCAGGATGTACGCGGACCTTACCTCGAGTGGCTGATTTTGGACCTATTAGGCGCTTTATACTGGTCCTCTAAATATCTCGTCTATTAAGCTATCCGATGCTCTAATTAAATCTGTGAAGATGAGGTTATGCCTATAGTTCCCAGTATCAGTAGCAAGGATAAATTATTTGCTGATATTGTGTTAGCTGCAAAATAGGTTATTCACCTCCAACGCTTGGACACAATCTTAGTGAGCTCTGTAGCCCTCGTCTGTGTGATGATTATCATGTCTACGAATAAGTTCCATAGTATTTTTTTATGCATTCAGTGCTATTGGTTGCGCACACCATGTTTCTTTGCTCGGGCATTGTAAATATCTTGATAATGCGATGATGGCTTCTGGATTGCTGATTGCTCTTTACTTCTATTGCGGTCAATATGATATTTCTGTTACCTTGAAATAGCACTGCTAGCATTTGAGGATAAATGCTTAAAACTGTTTCTGCCAGCTAGGGCAGTGGCAAACCACTATTGAGCAATTCACGTATCACTTTGTATACCTTGAGTTGTATGGTGTATTCTTATTTTCTCGGTTGTGATTTTTACATTTTGCTATTTTCGGTATCATTACAACCTGGGATGTCATAAACTTTTGAGTTGTGTAAATTAGGGGGTGGGGGGTGAATTAGCCCATGATAATATGACTATATCAACTCAACTCATTCTTCTCGTTCTAAATTTTGGACTGAGACGTGACACATGTAATGCTTTTTGACCGTGCGAACCAACTAAATTTAGCTACCCATACCCATGAAAAAATGCATAGTAAAGCTTGTGAAAACAATCGTGTTTGCAATGCTAATTAATGAAAGGTGTTATGCAGTTCGGGAAGAAGAGAAAGCTATTCATACGGAGGATAGATTGAGTCTCTCTTCCTCTAGGAAAGAAGCCAGCCAGCGTGCCTGTTGAAGAATGAGCGGCGACTCATAGGCAATGGCTTGGTTAAGGAACCCACGGGCCGTGGCGATATTAGGTGGCCTATCAGTTAGAACTGGCCCCTGAATCTGGCCCCTGAATTGAAATCGGTTTATCCTGTTTTTCTGTCGATGCTACGGAAGTGTGTGAGATCCTTCTCGTATTGTACCCACAGAGGATATCCAGATTACAGCCAAAGTAAAATTTTGTTTCTCTTAAAGTATTATTCTTACAACACGTGTGAATAATAAAAGGTTAAATCTATCGGCGGCAGTTGTGAATCAAGATCTTTCGGCAAACATCAATTAAATCTTATTTCGTTTAGGCACACGAGGTGGTGGGCTGTATCATTTAGACATTTTTCGGTGACTTTGTAAAGTGTGTGAATTTCACACCAACAGACACGTGGAAAAGGCCAAAAGTCATTTTTTTAAATTTCCTCGTGGAAAAGGCCAAAAGTCATTTTTTTAAATTTCCTTCATCTTCATTCTTTTTTTCTTTTTTTTTGTATTTTTTATTTCCTTTGTTGCTTCATTCCTTTTTCTGCCATCGTCCTATCATCACCAACATCGTCGGCGTCGCCGCTATCAGTACCAAAAAAAATCAATTACATTTTTAATTCAACTCAATTTCTTGCTCTCTCCTAGTAAAAAAAAAAAATCAAAAGAACTCATCGAACACCATTAAAAGATTCTTTAGAAAGCTTGAAGGTTTAAAAGCGTTACTTTATTTGATGAAAATTTTGAGAAATTAATGTCGGAGTTGTCTTCAGGTCTTTGTGGAGAATCTTTAGCTGAAGTAATAACAAATTTAGAGGAGTTTTTCTTTAAATTTTGAATTAAAATCGTGGTTAGAACAAGAACACACGTGAAAATGGTGAATAACACCAAGAACATTATTTCAAAATTTTCTTTTATTAGTAAATGTTTATTTTTGTGTTAATAATGTGTAGGGTTTAGAAAATAGTTTTTTTTTTTTTTTGAAATATTAGTTTTACTCAAAATTTATTTTTTATATTATTATGGGATCAAATGATACATGTCACAATTTAATTTGTTATTTTCTTAGTATGTTGGTGAGTGTATTCTGTGCATTACATGTTATTTGATTCAACGAAAAGTGTCTAAATGGCGATCGATTCTACCGTAATGTCTAAATGAAATCACGGTTTAGTTGAAACTTTTCAAGTGAAAGATGTTGGCCATTCTGAGGGACGCCGATGGGTTTGGCCATAGTAAAACAAAAACTCATGAATCAGCTCTCTCCTACCGTGTATCCTGGACTACTATTAGATATATCGATATAACTGATACAGAATGTATACAGGCTTATACAAAAGAAAGTGATTGTACCAAATGGAACCCTCTATAGCTGTAGTGGGCTCACCAAGTGCAGACTGGAACAGGGAGTCACTAAACTCATGCGAATTGAACATCGTCCAATGCTCTTGTACCTGGCAACACGGCAAAGATTAGTTGAGTACGTGATAGGTACTTATGAGCATTATACCCATACTAAAAGGTTGAAATGAGACTAGAGAAATAACATAACGCAAAGATGATATAAGTCAAAGAAATCATGAAGATCATTTGTTAATGATCTTACCATTAAATTGATCCTGTAAATCTGCCCTTAGGATTGAAACATAGTAAACTGTAAATGGGGAGTTTTTAGACACTGATCTCATCATCCTTCATAGCTAGGTTATGAAATTGTAGAATGACTGACGATCAAGATCCGATCGCTAAGACGTCTCACCATGTATGCTGCGTGGATAAACTGGGTTAGCAGTAAGGGTGGTCAGTGGGCCGACCCCGACCCCCCCTTAAAAAAAAGGTGTCGGGAAGTGGGCTCGTCCTTGCCCGACCCTTCCCTTTGAAAAAATGGTGCGTTCTTGTGACGGCAATTTTATATTTTGACCGTTGTGCAACGGCCATCATCGACCATTTTATATTTTGGACGTTGTGCAACGGCCATTTTTGGCCCCACTCATATACCCGCTACCCCCTTAAGATTTATGTTACCCCTAAATTAGTATATTTATCCTTTAACTCAATTTCTCAACTATAAATCATAGTTTCTCTTGTCTTTCTTACAAATCTTCCTCTGATCTCTAATATCTCAATCTATCTCTCTACAAGTCTACATTACCTACTAAATATTTTATTTTATTTGCTCATTAGTATAATTATATCAAAGTTAAAAAATTAGGACTGAAGTTGACAACTAGCTTGAGGATCATCCAATTAGCAAAGTTACAATTTTCAAACTTGTATAAAAGTCGACGTTACGTCTGCGTTTGATACATTCGTTCCTTCTTAAAACTATTATTGTTACTTTATTTTAATTATCACACTTAATTTAATTATCTTTAATTATTTATTTGCATAATTAAAATGGAAGGATTAAGATGTATGCTTAAGGGTAGCAGTGCTTACAGTAGGGGTATGAGGATCGGAAAGTACTTCTTACACTCATCATATCCACTGAGCGGGATGGTTTGATTGATTACACTCATATAGATTAAATTGATTTTTTAATTATATACAATTAGATGATGAGATATATTCTGCAACTGAACCAGACTTTAATTTAGAAGATAATCTAGATGACACAGCCACTAGTGAACCTGAAGAATCTCAACCTCGGTGAGTCTCGACCTCAATGAAACATCTTACATTCCTCACCAGTATGAGGCGAGACCAACCTGACAAAAATTAAAATCGACATGAGATTTTTTTATAGTGTTACACCAGTAAGTCGAACATGTATAAGAGAATGTACGAAAGGAAACAAGACTTGGAAATTAGTGCGAAAGGAAGAATTGTTTTTCAAACGGAAAATCTTAGAAACGTCGGAAAGAAAAATGTTCGTTGTTGAGAATTGGATTCTCAAAAGGCATTATTTGAAGAATATGGAACTTATTAAAATTATGGAAATTTATTTTCTGTTTGGTCACGTGGGGCCCACAGAAATTGTACATTTTTGTAGGGCCCACGAGTGGAATTTTGTGGGCGAATGAGAGGCGACACGTGGCACCCTCCGTGATGTTGGACGAAATATTGCAAGGGTGTTATGGTCGTTTGACCTATGTAGATGATAAGTCTTCCAAGCTTGATATTGTTGTGAGTCAACTTGTCCACTGGGCGATCCAGTGAAACACATCTAACCTCGCGTTTGTTTAAGTCTTGACCTCCCGTGTGTTATATATACATAGCTAGTGCAAGAATTGGCATTTTCTACACTTAGAAAAATTAGAACCATAGAGAGAGATGAGCTCTCGGGTTAGAATTCTCCCATGCAAAAAAATTGTAATTTTGTTCCTTTGTCCACAGACTTAAACCCGATGTCCCCGAGGGTATTGCAAGGTTATCTCGATAGAAAGATTTGGAAAAAGCATTTTTCGTTAGTCGCAGCGGAAACTAAGGGAGTTCTTGACTTTGAAGTTGGAACTTGAAGATGGGTTCTTCGTAGGCCTCTAGGAATGCTTGGGCGGATTGGAACTTAAGGAAAGGAGCTAAGAATTGCTAAAGCGCGACTTTGGATCTTGGAAATTTTAAGGGCTTGGAAAGGTATAAATTTTGTCGTTTTAGTAGTTAAGACTTACTTATTGTTGTAGCTATGGATTTTAGAAAGCATGTGTTATATAGTATGAAGTTTGATATGTTTATGGGCTATTGGAACCCTAATCAGAAAACTAGCATGTTAGCACTTAAGGCTACGATTCAAGTTGATTATTCGTTTAAGTAAATCGCATGTTGTGTAAGAAGGAAATTGTAGTTGTTGAAGTTGTTTATGACTAAATAACATGTTGACCTAAGAACTTGAAATTGGAAAAGGATTGGAAAAGGCGTAGTGTTATTGGTTATATGTTGGCGAGAATGGCTAGTGTAGTATTATACTATTTGGTATGAATTGTGGGGCGGAATTTTACGTATTGTAAGGCGTGTAATCTCCTTTGTTTGGTTGTTGTTTGGAGCCTTAAATGTGGCTTGTTGGTTATTGTATTCGCCTTGAAAAGGTGGCAAAGTGAGTAGAAACAAAGGAAGTCTTTGCCGATTTTCCGTAGAATTAGAGACGAATACTTAGTATTATTCTCGTTAGAGACTAGAAGATTGATAGTCTTGTTGTGACCATTATAGGTTGAAACTTCTGCGGCGTATTCGACAGCTTGAGGAATTAGCGAAAGGTATGTGAACTATCTCTCTTCTAGCGTGACTCGTAAGAGAAAGAAAGTATGTCCTACTCGTAAATGATCCGTTCCTTGGTTGTATTTGGATTGCCTAAAGTAGAATTTGTTCTATGTACTTCCTTTGATTGTACTTTGATGTTTAAATTGTAAGTTGTATAATCCATTGCCTTAGTGAAGTTGAATTCTTAAAAGTGAAAGTATTTTACTTAAAGTACATAGAGTCTTGAAAAGGAAGTGGTTTCCAAATCTTTTGGGCTAGTGCCTTAGTCCCCGAAATCCTAAAGGTCATTATAATGACTTTAGAAGTCAAAGGTGATTTACTTAATTGTTTTAAAGAGGAGAAATGACATGATTTAAGTGAAGTAACTTGTTTTAAAGGAGTGAGTTACTTGAGGTTTAAAAGTAGAAGAAACTTGTTTTCTATATATTAAGAGACTTGAAGTGTTTTGAAAGTTAAGAACTTGATTTGTATGTATGTGATACTTGGTTTTAATAGAATAAGTCTCTTGGTTATAAAAGGAATGGATATGTCTAAAACCATAAAGGGTTATAACGGCTTTATAGGAAGTTGGTTATAACGGCTTTATGGAAGGTTTAGAAAGTTGTCTATTTTGATTAATCGGCATAAGTTGCCTAGTTTGTGAAAATTTGAAGTTACTTGATTTCAAGCTTTGAAATGAGTTTCCAAAAGTATGGTAAATTACTTTGAAAAATAGACACGCCTTGATACTACGGGTGTTAGTATCTTGGGAATTTACATAAAAGGAGTCTTTTGAAAAGAATGCGTCGTCACGTAGTACTTTGGCTTGATAAATTGAGAATTTATCTAAGTGTGCACGATAAGTACTTTGGCTTGTTAAATGAGAATTATTCTATTTGTGCCTGATAAGTACTTTGGCTTGTTAAATGAGAATTATTCTATTTGTGCCTGATAAGTACTTTGGCTTGCTAAATGAGAATTATTCTATTTGTGCCACTGATAAGTACTTTGGCTTGTTAAATGAAATTATTCTATTTGTGCCTGATAAGTACTTTGGCTTGTTAAATGAGAATTATTCTATTTGTGCCACGATAAGTACTTTGGCTTGTTAAATGAGAATTATTCTATTTGTGCCACTGATAAGTACTTTGTCTTGTCAAATGAGAATTATTCTATGTGTGCCTTGATAAGTACTTTTCGCTTGGTTAATTGAAATTATTTCCATGTGTGCCTTGATAAGTACTTGGCTTTGATTATTTGAGAATTGCATATGTGTCTTTGAAATAGCGGTTGTGTGCTATTGGTATATCGGTCGTTTGGTCGTTCCGGGTTTGTGGCATTTGTAGATTAGTGGAATTGCTGCCACGATCACGAGGAATACCTCGTGCGGGTCGTAAGGACTTATGCGGGTGAAATAGTCCCGTGCGGGCGGGTCCGACCTATCGAGGAATACCTGCGTGCGGTCGTGGGACTTATGCGGGTGAAATAGTCCCGTGCGGGCGGGTCCGACCTATGTGAGGAATACCTGCGTGCGAGTCGTAAGGGCTTATGCGGGTGAAATAGTCCCGTGCGAGGATACCTCACGGCGGGTCCACGGCTTTATCTGGGTGAAATAGTCCCGAGGAGTAGGATGGCTAAATGATCTGCGGGCGGATGGTCTGTTTTGATCATGAGCTTACTTATTTTATATTGTAAGGATACTCTTTGTTTACTCTGCATTTGTTAGTAAGGCCTGATGTGTTGTAATTTGATTATCATATATGTCCCGGTTGTTTGTGTTACCTATGGTCATGCTTTTCTGATGTGGGATTAGGGCATGAGACCACGTGGTATTTAGGACACGGATGGGACTTGGTGTTCATGTATCCTTATTGGTGTTATTACATCATGGGTAGATGCCAGTGAGGAAGGATTCCAGGCGTGATTGATATTATGGGCGTGAGACCCGTAATTATATTTGAGTAGTGACTTTGAGGGCTGCGTCACGACTTGATATATTTGCTTATGTGTTATATCTTGTAGGTTGGCTATCATACATGTATCTCTGTTTTGTTTAGTATTTATGATTTTATTCTGTACTACATTCCACATGCCAGTACGTGCCCGTCTTGACCTCGCCCGGAGTGCGTTAAATCTGCATGAGTTTAGTCTGTGATGCGGTGATCGGCAGTGTAGGACCTTTCGAGTTTTGGATAGCTCCTCTGTTCAGAGTTTATCATTTTGGTATAGTTCCTTGATGAGGCTTTTATGCGATTATGGATGCAGCGGGGCCTTGTCGTCGTATTTGATAAAACTCTTAGAAGTGCAGTATTCGTATGTGAGATTGGACTCGTATGCGGTGTTGTGTCTTTTGTATGTATCATGGCGGCCTTGTCGGCTTTGCCGCACTTGCGTCGTTGGTTTTAAAAAAAAAAAGAGTGTTACTTATTTCCGATTTACTTAGTTGTTAAGGTAGAAGGGTGCGGGTAGGGCACGATCCTGAGCTTGAGGATCGGGGTGTGAAGTGGTATCGAAGCGATCGATCCTCGGAATGTCTACAGGCCGTGTCTAGTAGAGTCTTGATTATCGGTGTGTTGCGCCACGCCCGTAAGCGAGAGCTACGGGACATTTAGGAGTTAGTTTTCTATTCTTCTCACTCTAAGATCGTGCCATAGAAGGCGTGTTAGTAAGATAATTCCTCTCAGCGTATTGTTGTGTTCTGATTATGCCTCGAGAGAGCAACGGCCTTGAAGAGGCAAAGGAGTAGCGAGAGCTACTAGTCGGAGCCTTGAGAGTTGCTAGGAGCTTATGCCGAGCATCTGGATGTGGTTCGCGATCGAGTTCTTCGCGAGTTTTGAGGCCAGCACGAGCCTCGATTTCTCGATTAGGGAATACTTTAGGAGTCGTGAGGAAGCCATTATGTTATTGACGAATAGCGATCTACTGATTTCATCGTGAGGGTTATTCGGCGATGCAGACAGTGTCTGAGAGGGTAGAGGCGTAGCGGAGATCTGCGTAAGAGGCTGGGCGGTTGGTCATTCGGTGAGTTTTTGGGCGGCGCCTCGGCCAGTGAGATGTCGCCCAGCTGCAATCGTACCCCGCGGATCACGGTGGAAGGTGGACCCCAGAGGTATTTAGGAGCGGTCGAAGCTCCGAGGATCGAGGTTCTCGAGGAAGCGAAGGATTTTCTCGATCGAGGCCATTTATTCCTCGATGTTCGGATGTAGTAGCGTCGTTGAAATGCCGTTATAGCACGGTGTTTGTTTTTATTGTGGCGTCAGGGCCATATTGCAGTATGTCCTTTTAGAAAACGCCGGTGAGTAGCTCGGCTATGAGCGATGGTTGATCCTTTCCTCGCGGTATGCGTTCCCGAGCGGTGTATGCGGATGTTAGCGGTAGTGGTGGAGAGTCGAGTGGGTTTATAGTTACGGCCGCCCGAGCGCGAGAGATGGCGTGACTCTTTGGGCGGGATCGAGCGACACGCGCGGGGTTACGGTATAGTTCGATTCTTTTGAATCATCGTGTGTTGATAGATTCAGATTTTACCTAGCGTATATGTTTTCCGCCGTTGCGAGTTGTAAAGTGATAGTACCCGGAGGTAGGGATACCTTGATTAGTAAAGTGAGAAGTTAAGAATGTTGACAAGAATGATAAGTGGCTGAGACTATAGTTGTGTAGAGTTCACGTAGTAATTACCATAACGTGATGTAAGGCCAGATAGGGAAGGATGTCTGATGAAATACTTTGACTTATGTGGCGAACCTCTAGTGAATAGGGGATAAGGTAGAAGTACCTTGAGATAAGAGAGATTTATTTCGGACTAAGAATGAGGAGTTAAGTGTGGCGATGAGTCGGGTTATGGACTCATTTGGTCAGTAGATAGTATGGAATGGGGTGATGTGATTAGAAATGGTCAGATTATGTGATAGGGTCCAGGGATGCAAGGCCCAAGTTTAGTTGTCGTTATGCGAGTTTGTGGGCGCGTTCCACGGAACTAGTCGTGGGGCCAGAAGAGCCTTAACGGGAATGTAAGTAACTATATGGCCAAGTTTGGATAGTAACTCGAGTTGGGAACATAAACAAAATTTGAGATTTTATGCGTGTCTTAGATGAGTTTGAAAGTGCGAGAAAGTATGACAAGTAAGGAAAGAAAGGAACCTCTAAGGATCCGTGTTTTAGAAAAAGCGTAACCTTGAGTTTTGGGAGAAGAATTCATGACGGAAGGTCCGTTGATATGTTTCGTATGTTAGGCGATGGCAGTGTGGCGTCGTTAGTCTTGTGGAGTATTGATTGATAGGCATAGTATAGAGATTGTGCGGGGTTTGTATAGCGTGACAGGCTAAGAACATTCGAGGGCGAATGTTTCTAAGAGGAAGAATGTTACACCGTAAGTCGAACATGTATAAGAGAATATGCGAAAGGAAAGCAGACTTGGAAATTAGTACGAAAGGAAGAATTGTTTTTAAATGCGGAAAATCTTAGAAACGTCGGAAAGGAAAAATGTTCGTTGTTGAGAATTGGATTCTCAAAGGCATTATTTGAAGAATATGGAACTTATTAAAATTATGGAAATTTATTTTTACGGATTTGGTCACGTGGGGCCCACAGAAATTTTACATTTTGTGGGGCCAGAAGTCTGGAATTTTGTGGGCGAATGAGAGGCGACCGTGGCACCCTCCATGATGTTGGACGAAATATTGCAAAGGGTGTTATGGTCATTTGACCTATGTAGATGATAAGTCTTCCAGCTTGATATTGTTGTGAGTCGACTTGTCCACTAGGCTTGATCAGTGAAACACATCTAACCTCGTATTTGTTTAAGTATTGACCTCCGTGTGTTATATATACATAGCTAGTGCAAGACTTGGCATTTTCTACACTTAGAAAAATTAGAACCATAGAGAGAGGAGATGAGCTATCGGGTTGAGCTTATCCCAGTTGAAAAAATTGTAATTTTGTTCCTTTGTCCACAGACTTAAACCCGATGTCCCCGAGGGTATTGTAAGGTTATCTCGATAGAAAGATTTGGAAAAAGCAGCATTTTTACGTTAGTCGCAGCGGAAACTAAGGAGTTCTTGACTTTGAAGTTGGAACTTGAAGATGGGTTCTTCATAGGCCTCTGAGGAATGCTTGGAGGCGGATTGGAACTTAAGGAAAGGAGCTAAGAATTGCTAAAGTAGCGACTTTGGATCTTGGAAATTTTAAGGGCTTGGAAAGGTATAAATTTTGTCGTTTTAGTAGTTAAGACTTACTTATTGTTGTAGCTCTGGATTTTAGCAAGCATGTGTTATATAGTATGAAGTTTGATATGTTTATGGGCTATTGGAACCTAATCAGAAAACTAGCATGTGCTTAAAGGCTGATTCAAGTTGATTATTCGTTTAAGTAAATCGCGTATTTGTGTAAGAAGGAAATTGTAGTTGTTGAAGTTGTTTATGACTAAATAACATGTTGACCTAAGAACTTGAAATTGGAAAAGGATTGGAAAAGCGTAGTGTTATTGGTTATATGTTGGCGAGAATGGCTAGTGTAGTATTATACTATTTGGTATGAATTGTGGGGCGGAATTTTACGTATTGTAAGGCGTGTAATCCCTGTTTGGTTGTTGTTTGGAGCCTTAAATGTGGCTTGTTGGTTATTGTATTCGGCCTTGAAAAGGTGGCAAAGTGAGTAGAAACAAAGGAAGTCTTTGCCGATTTTAGTAGAATTAGAGACCGAATACTTAGTATTATTCTCGTTAGAGACTAGAAGATTGATAGTCTTGTTGTGACCATTATAGGTTGAAACTTCTACGTCACGGCGTATTCGACAGCTTGAGGAATTAGCGAAAGGTATGTGAACTATCTCTCTTACAGCGTGACTCGTAATAGAAAGAAATGCGTCTACTCGTAAATGATCCATTCCTTGGTTGTATTTGGATTGCCTAAAGTAGAATTTGTTCTATGTACTTCCTTTGATTGTACTTTGATGTTTAAATTGTAAGTTGTATAATCCATTGCCTTAGTGAAGTTGGATTCATTTAAGTGAAGTAACTTGTTTTAAAGGAGTGAGTTACTTGAGGTTTAAAAAGTAGAAGAAACTTGTTTTCTATATATTAAGAGACTTGAAGTGTTTTGAAAGTTAAGAACTTGATTTGTAAGTATGTGATACTTGGTTTTAATAGAATAAGTCTCTTGGTTATAAAAGGAATGGATATGTCTAAAACCATAAAGGGTTATAACGACTTTATGGGAAGTTAGTTATCTTGGCTTTATGGAAGGTTTAGAAAGTTGTCTATTTTGATTAATCGGCATAAGTTGCCTAGTTTGTGAAAATTTGAAGTTACTTGATTTCAAGCTTTGAAATGAGTTTCCAAAAGTATGGTAAATTACTTTGAAAAATAGACACGCCTTGATACTACGGGTGTTAGTATCTTGGGAATTTACATAAAAAGGAGTCTTTTGAAAAGAATGTACGTACGTAGTACTTTGGCTTGATAAATTGAGAATTTATCTAAGTGTGCCCTGATAAGTACTTTGGCTTGTTAAATGAGAATTATTCTATTTGTGCCCTGATAAGTACTTTGGCTTGTTAAATGAGAATTATTCTATTTGTGCCCTGATAAGTACTTTGGCTTGCTAAATGAGAATTATTCTATTTGTGCCCTGATAAGTACTTTGGCTTGTTAAATGAGAATTATTCTATTTGTGCTGATAAGTACTTTGGCTTGTTAAATGAGAATTATTCTATTTGTGCTGATAAGTACTTTGACTTGTTAAATGAGAATTATTCTATTTGTGCCTGATAAGTACTTTGGCTTGTTAAATGAAATTATTCTATTTGTGCCTGATAAGTATTTTGGCTTGTTAAATGAGAATTATTCTATTTGTGCCACTGATAAGTACTTTGGCTTGTCAAATGAGAATTATTCTATGTGTGCCTTGATAAGTACTTTGACTTGGTTAATTGAAATTATTTCCATGTGTGCCTTGATAAGTACTTGCTTTGATTAGTTGAGAATTGCCTATGTGTCTTTGAAATAGCGGTTGTGTGTTATTGGTATATCGATCGTTTGGGGTCATTCCGTGTTTGTGGCATTCTGGTCCAGGTGGAATTGCTGCCACGATCACGAGGAATACCTCATGCGGTCGTGGGACTTATGCGGGTGAAATAGTCCCGTGCGGGCGGGTCCGACCTATCACGAGGAATACCTGTGCGGTCGTAAGGACTTATGCGGAGTGAAATAGTCCCGTGCGGCGGGTCCGACCTATCACGAGAATACCTCATGCGAGTCGTAAGGGCTTATGCGGGTGAAATAGTCCCGTGCGAGGATACCTCACGCGGGTCCACGCGGCTTTATCACGGGTGAAATAGTCCCGAGTAGGATGGCTAAATGATCTGCGAGCGGATGGTCTGTTTTGATCATGAGCTTCTATTTTATATTGTAAGGATACTCTTGTTTACTCATTGTTAGTAAGGCACAATGTGTTGTAATTTGATTATCATATATGTCCCGGTTGTTTGTGTTACCACATGGTCATGCTTTTCTGATGTGGGATTAGGGGCATGAGACCACGTGGTATTTAGGACACGAGGTGGGACTTGGTGTTCATGTATCCTTATTGGTGTTATTACATCGTGAATTTGGCGGTGAGGAAGGATTCCACGGGCGTGATTGATATTATGGGCGTGAGACCCGTAGTTATATTTGAGTAGTGACTTTGAGGGCTGCGTCCACGACTTGATATATTGCTTATGTGTTATATGCTTGTAGGTTGGCTATCATACATGTCTCTGTTTTGTTTAAAGTGTTATGATTTTATTCTGATGCTTACTGTTCACATATTTAGTACATTCTTACGTCTTGACCTCGCTTGAAGTGCGTTAAATCTGTGAGTTTAGTCTGTGATGCAGTGATCGGCAGTGTAGGACCACCTTTCGAGTTTTGGATAGCTCCTCATTTGAGAGTTTATCATTTTGGTATAGTTCTTGATGCAGGATTTTATCTGATTATGGAGTGCAGCGGGGTCTTGTCGTCGTATTTGATAAAACTCTTAGAAGTGCGTATTCGTATGTGGGATTGGACTCGTATGCGATGTTGTGTCTTTTGTATGTATCATGGCGGCCTTGTCGGCTTTGCCTTGCACACGTCGTTGATTTTAAAAAAAAGAGTGTTGCCATTTCATGATTTACTTAGTTGTTAAGGTAGAAGGGTGCCCAGGTAGGGCACCAGTCACGGGCCCGGGGATCGGGGTGTGACATATAGGGACCAAGAAAATTAAGTAGTTAGATGGCAAACTTGTAAACATGTTTATAAATTTAAAATAGAAAAAGGTCAGGGTGAGACGGGAGGTTTATTGAGACATGTACAAAACTTTCACAAAGCTAGGTGGGATGAATACGAGGATACAAAGTAAGGTGCGCCAATGCGCTCTCAGTTGGGACAAGGTTCACATATTGTCCCGGATCAACTACATGATCAAATTAACCCGAAGAAGTTTTGTCTAGCATACACGATGAATGCGAAAAAAAATATACGCATTACCAACAAGAAAGTGCTAGCAACCAACCGACATCTATATCATCATCTTCTTCTTCTTCTTCTTCAATACAACCTTATAAAAGATATGATGATTATGTGGTTAGTATTGAATTAGAAATAGAATGTTTAGTGGTTCCACTACTAACCAAGTTAGGGAGTTTGATGTTTTTGTTTTGTAGGGTGTTGTACCGTATCAAGCAGTTCCCGATGAAGAAGGACATGAAGACTTGCTTAAATACTAGAGGGAAAATGAGAAGACATTTCCGACACTAGCAAAGATGGCCCGAGATGTATTGAACATTCAAGCGTCATCAACAACGTCTGAAAGCGCTTTTTCTGTCGAAAGATTTCAAATAGGAGAGCACAGACACTCATTGGTGGGAGACAGCTTGGAGATTGCAATTTTATTCAATGATTGAATACGAGTGGACCTTAGAAGGTGCGGTCAACCAGAGATCAACGAAGAAGATGATTTAAACTACAACAAAATCTTGTCCTACAGAGTTGGAAGCGACGTCGACCAATTGACCAACAAATTCCAATTCCAACCGAAGAACCACAAGACATTGTGAAGAAATTAGAAAAGGTTTTTATAAATATGTATTTTTTTAATTGCAATTTTACTATATGATTTGCAATTTAATACACCATAAAGTTGCAATTTTGAAATTGTATTACAAAAAAATCATATTTCTATTAAATAATATAATGGCACAAAAATAGTCTTGGAATATTTTTATTACACTATTTTGTTCCATTATTAAAGTGTTTATATATGTTATTTTTTAAAATTAAGTTAAGAAATAATTAACGGAAAACCCAATCCCGGCCTGACCCGTCCCGCCGAGACCGGACCCCTTTTTGTACGAGACCGGGAACGGGCCACGCCCCGGCCCACAGGCCACCGTTAGTTAGCACTCAAGATGTATCCCTTCTTTGAGGTTCGTACTGGTAGTAACCTTCTTTGGGTTTAATTACTCTTTCGCCTCCAT
Source organism: Przewalskia tangutica (assembly GCA_029844215.1). Classification (NCBI taxonomy): domain Eukaryota; kingdom Viridiplantae; phylum Streptophyta; class Magnoliopsida; order Solanales; family Solanaceae; genus Przewalskia; species Przewalskia tangutica. Next base: position 107,157,037 of record CM056721.1, read on the forward strand.
CGACACATGTAATTTTACACAAATATTTCACAACGTAACTGAAAATAAAACCCTCACTGTCCTAAGGTTCTTCTAAAAAAAAAACATTGTCATTTAACCAATATTAGGTCTACATATCCTCACGAGTTGGCATTTTTATTTAGCTCATAATTATTTGTTATCACTTTGGACTCATGACCCATAAACAAATGTCGGAAAAGTCATACTTCGCACTTCTATGCAGTTTTCATAACTTTCTTACTTGAAAACAAATCAAAGAAATTCCAAAGCAGCAATCATGTAAAACATGGAACTTTAACTTTAAAATGCTTATCAAAAATGTGAAACGTGCATATATACTACTTTTTAATAATATAACATTAAAATAACATTTATATCATTTAATAAATATTTAACTTCAATCACCATACTTGAACTTAACATAAAATGCAGCCTTCACATAATCATGGTATAGTACGCTTGTTCATCCCCTCGGAACATACAAATACATTTATAAACTCTTTCCAATATACAATTGAAATCATGCCTTGATTCAAAAGCCTTAAAGTAAGTCTTAACACACCTCGCTCAAGCCAAACTGTTAAAGAGATAAACAAAGTTAGTTAAAAGTTAGTTAAGAGTTAAAGAAAGTTATAAGTCAAAGTAGTTAGTTTGTTAGAAAGTTAGTTAAAGATAGATAGTAACTAAATAACTAAAATTAGGCTCCTAAAACTAATTCAATCTAATTCAGAATCAACAAGTAAATAGATGTATAAATACTTCTTCATAGTATGTAGTTCATTCATTGAAAATAGTAATAAAATTACAACTACATACTTCATCTTCTTCTTCTATCTCTTATTTTCTTTTCTGTTTCTGGTTTTCTGCATATCCAGTGTATATCACTAGCTGAATTGAATAAATCAACATGGTATCAGAGCCTCGATCGACACTAAGAGACGGTATCAATTCCGCAACCATTCTGAGATTGATCAACTGATTTCTGGTGAAGGTTATAACTTCTGTGTTTATGTTATTTTGTTTGTCTAACACATTTTATGTTCTTCTAATTGTCTGTCTACTTCTTGGTCTTCTGGTGTTTCTGAATATACACTGAGTATAATCTTCATTCATAGACACTATCTTGGTTGTGTGATGTAAGGCACTATCAAGTTGAATAAGTCTGGAAAACAATCTGCTAAACACACAATTCTGTTTCTGATCCTCTCTCTATTCGATCTTAAGTCTTCAAATCTTTAATCTTGTGTCCATTTCTCTATTTGTGTACAAGATGAGACAAGATAATACATATGTATCACTTGTTATCTTATTCTAAACTGATAGAACTGGTTGATATAGTCCATCTTATTCTAAAACTTATGATTTTCCAAGTGATTACATCAAAGAATTTGAGTTTATCTTCTTAATTTTGAATCTTATAAAATGGACACTGAACTTCCTTACATTTGGGAACAATAGCAACACGTCCGCACGAGAGAGAATGCGAGTCATGCTTTGTCACTATAATTTTTAACCATAATCACCCTTTGTTTCTGCAGTCCTCTGATGTAAGTGGGGTGTCACTTATATCATTTCAACTTCTGGGATCAGAAAACTATGCACTCTGGAGTAAATCTATGAAAATAGATTTACTTGGTAGGAATAAAATTGGCTTTGTAAATGGAAAATGCAAGAAAGAGAACTATGAAGAAAAACTATGGGATCAATGTGATAGAGTTAATGCAGTGGTGCAGGCATGGCTGATGAATGCTGTGACAAATGGTCTGATTAGTGGAGTGTTATATGCTGATATTGCTTATGAAGTTCGGGAAGACTTAAGGGAAAGGTTTGATAAGGTAGATAGATCTAGAACATACGATCTTCAAAGAGAAATAACTCTTTTGCTTTCGAACAAATTCTAGTGTCTCTGAATATTTTCAAAACTAAAAACGTTATGGGTAGAATTTCAATCCTTGGTACCTCCTCCCAGTTTTAGCTTTCCTAAATCCAAAGATTTTGTAGAATATCTACAAAGACAAAGGTTATATCACTTCTTGATGGAACTAAATAAGAATTATATACAAGCCATGAGTCAATCTTACTAATGACACCATTTCCTACTAGAACATACCCTATTCCATGATAACTAGTGATGAAAACCAGAACTCTATTACTGCAAAATCAACTGGTTTGTTAGGGGTTGGACTAGTAGGTTCGATGTCATGATCCTATTGTCATGTATTCCAAAGCAGGTCCAAACTTTCAGAAGTTTAGAAAGAATTTCAACATGTTTTATGATGTAAAATGAAAGGCCACACAAAAGAGTCTTGTTATAGAGTGGTAAGTTATCCTACAAATTTTAAGTCCAAAAGAAAGAAGCATGCTGCTCATAATGTCTATGCTACCGAGGATTATAATAGAACTAAAAAGATATGCAGGACAACTGACATGAATGACAAGTCATCTAGTGTAGGTACTAATCCAAAAAACTGGCAAGGTCATGGAGCACCTATATTTTCCAAGGATCAATATGAACAAATTATGCAGCTGTTGAGTCACAACACAACTAAAATAGCAACAGAACCAACTACTACTCAGTCCTCAGCCAATGCAGTAGGTATGGATATACACAAAGCTTTTCTTGTATCTAACATTCTTAAACAATGGATTATAGATATTGGAGCTATAAATCATATGGTATCTGACATAGAAATGTTAACAAAAGCTACAAGTTTAAACAACTCTCAGTTAAAAAGGGTACATTTGCCCAATGGTGAAATGGTAAAAGTGACTCATATAGGGTCAAGTAATATATCTGACAGAAACACCTTAAATAATGTGTTTTATTTGCCTCAGTTTAAATACAATATGATATCTGTATCACATCTAACCAAAGAGTTGTAGTGTGCAACCATATTTTATCCTGACTTCTGCCTATTTCAGGATCTCTACAATGGGAGGGTGAAGGAGATTGATAGGGTGAAATATGAGCTATACACTCTAATAAATCAAACATCATCAAGCCATCCAAATGAACAAGTCAAGCAAGGTCTAAATGTGAAAGAAAATAAAGAAGTTACTGCACTGACAAAAGAAGAAATAAAAACAGTGGCACATGAGATTTGGACATACATCTAGTATAGTGTTGAGCAAGATAATTAGAGCACATCATGATGCTATAGTTAGAACTATTTGTAATGTGTGTCCATGTGCTAAACAATGTAGACTTCCATTTCCTAATAGTGATAATAAAAGTACTTCCAGCTTTGACATTGTACATATGGATGTTTGGAGATCTTATAAAGTACAAACTCACAATGGCCACAAATACTTTCTTCTGATAGTAGATGATTTTCTAGAATGACTTGGGTATAGCTTCAAAACTTAAATCGGATGCTTGTGTTGTGATTAAATAATTTTGGCCTTTTTCCATACAGTTTAATAAAACAATAAAGCGGTAGAAGTGATAATGAGACGAGTTTGTAAATGATATATCAATAGTTTATTCTTAACTCTAGGTATTATATGTCAAATATCTTGTGCTTATACACCTCAATGAATGGTGTAGTGAGAAAGCACATCGTATACTAGAAATCACAAATTTGTAAGATTTGGCTCGTATCCACTTTACAATTTTGGGGTTGTGTGTCGAGTTGTTGTCTACTTAATAAATAGATTACTTTCTTCCACTACTGGCGTGACTCATATGAAAAATTATACAACAAAAACCTTATTAGCCATTTGAAAATCTTGAGATGCTTATGTTTTGCTAAAAGGTCTCACGATGTCGATAAATTACAATACATGACTAAAACTTGTGTTATAATGGGATGATGAAATACAAAAGGGTATATTCTATATGATATAAAATAATGTATTTCTTATAAGCAGATGTAATTTTCATAGAGGATGAGTTCCCCTTCAAAGGTAAAAACTCAGACCAATATATTTTTCTACCTAGTAACAGTGAACAACATGATGATAATTACTTTACTACTAACATTCACTTCTCTAGATCTGAAGCTCAGGCTCACACAAATGAAGGATCATATCAAATGCATATTCCACGAGCATCACGTGAACTTACGAAAAAATACAAATCAATATTCTTTACAGAGAATGATCGTCGTGCTCTGTCGAAAATACAAACTCAAACATTGATCATACTAATAACATATCAATACCACAATCTATAACACGTCAGTGGCGTGATATCCGTGAGAAAATCTAAAAGATCTAAACATTCTCTAATATGTCTTTAAGACTTTATCACAAATAAGCCAAATTCTACCACGCGTACTCGATAGCGATTATATTTCATATAATACTATCTACCCAAATACAAGGCATTTCTCATAGCTTTTCAACGATTCTTGAACCTAAAAACTATGCGAGACATCGAAGATCCAAGATGGATAAATGCCATGAAAGGTGAAATATCGATAACCGTGACAATCATACATGGGATATTGTCTCCCTATCTGAAGGAAAAACACCTATAGGTTGTAAATGGATATACAAGATCAAGTATAAGGAGACAGGAGAAATTGAAAGATTAAAAACCAGATTAATGGCAAAAGGATACAACCAGAAAGGAGGAATAAATTATCAAGAGACATTCTCTCCAGTAGTAAAGATGGTGACTGTCAGATCTATCCTAGCCATTGTAGCATCTAGACACTGGCACATACATCAAATGGATGTATATAATGCCTTTCTACAAAGAGATTTATATGATGAAATATATATGTGTTACACCCCGTAGTTCCAGGACACGTGTATGAGAACGTGCGTAAGAAAACAAGACTTTAAAATTTAAAAGAAAGAAAGATTTGTTTTTCCTAAGAAAAATATTCTGAACCTCGTGAAGGGAAAATGTTTATTAATGGGAATTGAGTTCTCAAATTTGGTATTTGAGACTTATAGAATTTATTGGAATTTTGGAAGATAAAATATTTTGGACCCATCGGAGGGAGACACGTGTCACCCTCCACATGCCCATGTTGGGCGAGAAAGGTCAAGGCCAAGTGGCCAAGTGAGTCAAGATAACTATTGTTGGCTACAATCCTAGCCATTCATGTGTTTTAATCTTTGCCCTTAATTGTATTATATATTCATACTAGTAGCGAGACAAGTTCCAACACTAAGAAAAATCAAAACTTTGAGCGAAACGAGGCTCTGGGTTTGCCTACAAGAACAAGAATTTTTTTCAATTGTTGTTCATAAATCCCAATATTCAAACCAAAGGTCCCTAGTGGTTTTATAAGCATAACCAAATACTTAAACCCCAGAAATACTACGTTAATCCGTTAGTATGACATGAAACCATAAAGTGTTCTTCAACTTTGATGTTGAAAATTGAGGAGAAGTTGTTTATGAACTTCTAAGGGTTGCTTGGAGTGGATTGAAACGTAAAGAAGAGGAGCTAAAGTTGCTAAGGATCGACTTTAATACTTGGATTATATTTGGGCTTTTTGAGGTAGTAATCTTGTCCCCCTAATGTAATTGAAGATTACATGTTATGGCATGTTAGCCATTGAAATTGGAAATCAATTTGGTTGTTAGTTATAATCGTTACATGTTATATAAGAAAGGAAATATAGTTGTTATAATTGATTATGACTTATATAACATGTTGGAATAACGACTTGGATTGAAAAGGAATTGAAAAAGGAATATATGTTGTTGTCACACATTGTGGCCGAGAATGGCCTAAGGAATATTGGACTGTTTTATGAATTGTGGGGCAGAATTAATCCCCTTTGGTTAGCTGATTTATTGTGCCTTAAATGTGGCATATTGGTTATTGATTTCGGGCCTTGAAAAAGGTGGAAAATGCGTAGAAGCAGGAAATCTTGATTTTCCATAGAATAAGAGACCTTATACTTAGTGTTATTCTACCTTAAAAAGCTAGAAGTTGATAGATATATTATGGTCATTATAGGTTGACATTCTACGTGTGGCGTATTCAACTTAGCAAGTGAATTAAGCCGAAGAGGTATGTGGAACTTTCTCTATCTTCTTGAGCATGAGTTTTATGAATGTATAGTACGGTTGACGTACATGTTTTAAATGAATTCGGTTTCATTTTGGTATCATTGACTTGAGTAAAAATGTCCAAGTTTAGTTGATTTGGAGAGTTAAACTCACTTGATTTTAAAGGATGTAAATGCCTTAGTTTTCAAAAGACATAATGTGTTATAATGGCTTTATGGAAAGTTAGTTATAACGACTTTATGAAAAGTTAAAAGAGTGGGTTACTTGATTGATTTAAAAAGAGGATAAACGACTTGATTTTCAAGAAAAGTATCTTGATTTGAAAGGTGGACATGCCTTGATATTACGGGTGTTAGTATCTCGGGGTTATTACATAAAAAGGGTTCTTTTTAAAATAATAGAAGTACGTAGTACTTTGGGTTAAATTCCCGAATTTTCATATGATGGTGCCTTAAGTTTAATTAATGAGAGTTAAAGATTGTTAACTTGCATATGTTTGCTTATGATAGCCTCTTTGGTGCAAGTGTTCTAATTCTACGTTGCCGTGCCTCTCATTGGAGGGCCGATCATCTTGTTGTGTATTTTATTTAGACCTGCCGACAGTGATGAAGGATTCTACGGGTATGCTTCCACTATATTGCTCCATGAACATGCTTACACGATGAAGGATTCCGTGGCCGTGCGGCCATGATGCGGGTTCGATCCCCGGATGATACTTTTATCCATGGACTAGCTCTCAATAAAGACATGTACCCGAGATGTAGGATTCCATGGGCATGTTATATATATAAATTATACTTTGTGCATGCCGACAGTGATGAAGGATTCCACAGGCACGCTTTGATATTGTGGGCTTAAGACCCATGGTTAGATTGGCTTAATGATACTATGGACGGGTGGCCCTAATTTGATCATAAGCTTCCTATTTTTAAACGGTAAAGTTTACTCTTATTTACTCTCATTATTAATAAGGCACATTGTACTATTAATTTGGTTATCATACATGTCTCCGGCTTTATTTTAGACTATATGATTTCATTACAGTACTTTCAGTTTCGCATACTTGGTACATATTTTGTACTGACCCCATTTCCTCGAAATTTGCGTTAAATGCGCGGTAGAAGTACCTGATTTCTTGATCCGCTCTTAGGATCACAGTTGACTTTTGAGAAGCTCCGTTACTCGGAGGTTAAATGCTTTTGGTATGGATCCACTGTTGTTGTAGATTCATATATATTGAGTATTGCGGGGCCTGTCAGTCAATTGTTATGTAAAAAACTCTTAAGTGCAGTAGTCATGTTTTGTGGGTTGGACTTGTAAAAGATGTTTACATTATGTTATGTATATATACAAAAAGGTGGCACTTATCGGCTGCTTTGTTTCTTATTTCACGATCTTTGCGTATCTATGAGATTTATTTATATTAGTTGGTTATTTACGATGTATACTGTAAGTGCCCGGTTAGGGCACGATGTGAGCTTGGTGAGTCATGACAAAGTGGTATCGAGCGATTAGTCCTCGGAAAGTGTCTGGCCGTTTCTAGTAAGTCTTGATTATCGATGTGTTGTGCACCACGTCTATGTCGGAGGCTCTGAGACATTTAGGATTGGTTTCCATTCTTACCGTTACGAGATCGTGCGATAGAGGCGTGTTATTAGGTTGATCTCTCTCGGCGTAATCTTATGTATCGATTAAGCCTCGCGGAAAACGCGGCCCGAAGGGCAAGTTAGCGATAGGAGGCTGCTAGTAGGGCCTTGAGAGTTACTAGGGCGAGCCCGGACTATACTGAGTTGTGGCGATCGGCGGTCAGTTGCAAATAGTGCGAAGGATCTTAGGCATTGCGGCTCGGAGGTTCGATACGAGCCTCGGTTCCTCGGCCGAGCGGAAGGATAGAACCGTGGAGAAACGATCGGTTCTTGGCGGAGATAGTAGCGAGCGGGGCGGATAGGAGGCCGTGCGAACCACAAGCGAACAATTTGAGGTTGAGATTTTTAGGTTGCAATCCGCCGGAGTTCTATGGGTTGAGACCTGAGGATGATCCTCAGGAGTTCATTAGGCATATGCAACGGACTATGCGGGTGATTAGGGCCTCGGAGGCCGAGTCGGTTATACTAAACTTCTTCTGGATTCTGCGATGTTGCGATGGCTAGTTTGAGTGGTGGGAACTGTCCAGGGGCGTGAAAGCTCCTCCAGCCATTTGGGACGAGTTCACGGAGGCCTTCCTAGATCACTTCTTGACTCCTGAGGTGAGGAGAGCCCGAGTTGATAGATTTTTGACATTGAGGCAGGGTGGCAGGACCATCAGAGAGTATAGCCTAGAGTTCGACTCATTGTCTAGGTATGCGCCTATTATTGTGGCTGACATGGCGGATAGAGTTCATCGCTATGTGGTGGGACTAGATCCTTATCTTATTGATGGGTGCATGGCTGTAGCTCTTGGGGGCATGGGCGTTGCCGTATTGAGCTTATGCATAGAAAGTCGAGATCGATATAAGTCGTGATGGAGATCAGCCCAAGAGGGCCAGGATGGCAGGGTTTTAGGGTAACTTTGGCGGACAACCTCGGCGAGCTAGGTCTGCGTCTCGGCCAACCGCAGTGCTCGCTTTCGATCTTACGGCGAGCGGTTTAGTCGATCGGGTTATTGGGGCGGTCGAGTGCGAGTTCGCGAAGGTTTAGGGGTGCTAGCGGATGAGGCCACGCTTTGCCTCGGTGTGGTTGTGTAGGAGGTCGTTTTGGGAGTGTCGTACTACTACGAGCACATTATACTTGCGGCCGTCGAGCCCGTTTAGCGAGATTGTCAGGCCGGCGGCGTGGGTAGTATGGCTTAGCTGCGGTCGATTGTGGTCATCATCTTACGTAGTTATGCGCCCGGAGGCGGGGTGTTCCGCGGGCGATGGCGCGGCAGGTCGTGGCGAAGTCCTAGTTCTAGTGGTCCTCCGAACCACATTTATGCCTTAGCCAGTCGACAAAACCAGGAGGCCTCGCCGGATGTCGTCACAGGTATACTATTGATTTCATGTTGTGATGTTTATTCTTTGATAGATCCAGGTTCTACCTTGTCCTATATATCTCCTCTTATTGCTGGTAGAATAGGAATAGAACCTGTGTCGATAGAACCGTTTGAGGTAGCTACGCGATGGGTGATTGATGGTAGGCGGCGGGTGTATAAAAGCGTCAGGTGTTCGTATACGATCGTCGGACCACTATGAACTTGATAAAGTTGGAGATGACAGATTTTGATGTCATTATAGGTATGGACTGGTTGGCTTCTTATTATGCCAATGTTGACTGTAGAGACAAATTGGTTCGATTCCAATTTCCCGGTGAGCCGGCTATTGAGTGGAAAGGGATCTTTGCATCGTAGAAAGGTAGGTTTATTTCTTACCTCAAGGCTAGGAAGATGGTTCAGAAAGGGTATGTTTATCATCTTGTTGGTGTTAAATCTGGTGAGTGCGATTCTTGATCGATTCAGGTGGTTTGAGAGTTTCCGGATGTATTCTCAGGTATTCCTCTAGAGAGGGAGATAGAGTTTTATATTGATGTGCAGCCAGATACTCGGCCTATATCCATTCCGCCGTACAGAATGGCACCTGCTGATTTGAAAGAGTTGAAGGACCAGCTGAAAGACTTGCTGGGGAAAGGCTTTATTAGGCCTAGTACTTCTCCCTGGGGAGCGCCGGTTTTGTTTGTGAGAAAGAAGGATAGGACGCTGTGTATGTGTATTGACTACAGACAGCTAAACAAGGTAACCATCAAGAACAGATACACCCTCCCCAGGATTGATGATTGTTTGATCAGTTGCAGGGTGCGAAGTGTTTTTCCAAGATAGACCTGCGATCCGATTATCATCAGGTACGAGTCATAGAGGCAGATATCCCGAAGACTGTATTCAGGACCCGATACGGGCATTATGAGTCAGGGTGATGTCGTTCGATTTGACTAATGCTCCAGCGGTATTCATGGATTTGATGAACCGGGTGTTCAAGCCATTTCTGGATACGTTTGTTATAGTATTCATTGATGACATCCTGGTTTATTCGCGTGGAAGCGGGAGCGTGCGGATCGGCGAGGCGGTACTTGAGTCCTCGGGCCGGCAATTGTATGCCAAGTTCTCAAGTGTGAGTTACGGTTGGCCTCGGTGACATTCTTGGGAGCACGTTATGGGTAAGCGGTATTCGGGTTGATACGGCGAAGATTGAGGCAGTGAATACTTGGCCTAGATCTACTACACCGACTGAGGTGCGCATCTTCTTATGGCTTGCGGGTTATTACCGGAGATTTGTGGAAAAGTTTGCTTCGATCTCAGCGCCTTTGACTAGGCTGACTCAGAAAGCGGCTAAGTTCCAGTGGACAAATGCTTGTGAAAAGGGCTTCCAGTTATTGAAGGAAAAGTTGACGACGGCTCCAGTTCTTACTCTTCTTGAGGGATTAGAGGGTTATGTAGTTTATTGTGATGCGTCGGGTGTCGTACTTGGTTGTGTGTTGATGCAGCATAGTAAGATTATAGCTTACGCATCCCGACAACTCAGGAAGTATGAGAGGAACTACCCTACTCACAATTTAGAGTTGGCGGCAGTTATTCATGCCTTGAAGATTTGGAGGCATTACTTATATGGAGTTTATGTGGATATTTATACAGACCACAAGAGCCTCCAGTATATCTTCAGACAGAGGGAGCTGAATTTGCGACAGAGACGGTGGTTAGAGTTACTTAAGGATTATGATGTTGATATCCTATACCACCCGGGGAAAGCCAATGTGGTTGCAGATGCTCTTAGTCGTAGATCTATGGTTAGTCTGTTAGATGTATAGCCAGATAGATGGGACATGGTCCGTGAGATTCATCAGCTAGCGAGACTTGGGGTTCGGTTGGTTGATTCCGATGATAGTGGAGTTCGGATTCGATAGGTTGCCGAGTCTTCCATCGTTGAGGAGGTGAAGAGGCGATAGTATGAGGATCCGGTTCTGGTACAATATCGAGATACGTCTCTTCGAGAGGGGAAGAGTTCATTTTAGGTAGCACTTGATGGGGTGCTAAGGTACGAGGATAGATTGTGTGTACCCGATGTTGCAGGACTTCGTCGGAGTTAGGGAGGCCTGCGGTGCTCGTTATTCGATTCATCCGGGGTCGACTAAGATGTACCATGACCTCAGATGTGTGTATTGGTGGGATGGCCTGAAAAGGGACGTAGCAGAGTTCGTTTCTCGATGTCAGAATTATCGGCCAGTCGAGTTGAGCACGAAGCACGGTGGGCTATTCTGACGGTGAGATTAGGCGTGGAAGTGGGAGGTGATCAACATGGATTTTATTATAGGGTTACCTCGTACTCAGAGGAAGTGTGATTCCATCTGGGTTATAGTAGACAGGATGACAAAATCAGCCCATTTCTTCGATCGGGACTACTGATTGGTGAGGATTATGCTAGGCGTATATCAGGAGATTGTGAGACTTCACGGAGTTCCTACATCTATTATATCGAACGAAGGGCCGGTTCTGGCTAACCGGAGGTCCTTATAAGGGGTTAGGGACGCATGTGAGTTTGATCTTGTATTTCACCCTCGGACGATGGGCGGACAAAGCGTATTATCCGGACAACGAGGATATCTTTGAGGGCTGTATTATTGACTTGAGGGTAGGCGGGAGGATCATTTGCCTCTTATTGAGTTTGCGTATAATATGGCTATCATTCCGGTATTGGATGGCGCGCATGAGGCCGTATATGGAAGAAGTGTAGGTCGTGATCGGTTGATTCGATGTTGGCGAGTTGATTAGTTGGCGGACTTGTCTGACGGTGTGGATAAGGTGAAGCTTATCCAGGAGAGGTTATTAGCAGTTCAGAGTCGACAAAAGTCTTATGCATATAATCGACGTCGACACTTGGAGTTCCAGGTTGACGATTGGGTCTTCTTGAAGGTGTCACCGATGAAGGGTGTGATGAGGTTTGGGAAGAAGGGGAAACTTAGCCCGAGGTACATTGGGCCTTACCAGATTGTTCGCAGAGTAGGCAAGGTTGCCTATGAGTTAGATCTGCCATCCGATTTGGAAGTAGTACATCTGGTCTTCCATGTTTCTATGTTACGGAAGTGCATCAGAGATGCATCCAGAGTTTTCCCGGTTAGTGATATACAGGTGACAGGGGGGTTATCGTATGAGGAGAGTCCTATAGCGATACTTGACCGCCAGGTCAGACGATTACGGACTAAGGACGTGACTTCCGTCAAGGTCTTGTGGCGGAGTGATAATAGAGAAGAGATGACTTGGGAAGCGGAGGAGGACATGATGACGAAGTATCCTCACTTGTTCCCTACACCTACAGGTAATTCATTTCCTTACTTGTCGATTTTGATTGACGTATATGCATAAGTGTTATTATGTGGTCATGTGTGACATATTTGATTGTTTTGGGTATAGTTAAAGGGGACTATGCCGACATCTGATTAGATTGAACTCCGAAAGAACATTGGGACGAATGTTTCTAAGAGAGCGGGGAGAATGTTACACCAGTAGTTCGGACACGTGTATGAGACCGTGCGTAAGAAAACAAGACTTTAAAATTGAAAAGAAAGACAGATGTTTTTTTTCCTAAGGAAAATAGTCCGAACCACGTGAAGGGAAAATATTTATTAATGAAAATTGAGTTCCCAAATTTGGTATTTGAGACTTATAGAATTTATTGGAATTTTGGAAGATAAAATATTTTGGACCCATCGGAGGGCGACACGTGTCACCTCGCGTGCCAATGTTAGGCGAGAAAGGTCGAGCAGTGGCGAGTGGCGAAGTGAGTCAAGATAACTATTGTTGACTACAATCCTAGCCATTCATGTGTTTTAATCTTGGCCCTTAATTGTATTATATATTCGTACTAGTAGCGAAGACAAGTTCAGCACTTAGAAAAATCAGAAAACTTTGAGCGAAACGAGGCTCTGGGTTTGCCTCTAAAGAACAAGATTTTTTCAATTGTTGTTCATAAATCCAAATATTCAAACCAAAGGTCCTAGTGGCATTATAAGCATAACCAAACACTTAAACCCGAAAATACTACGTTAATCATTGAGTCATGACATGAAACCTAAAGTGTTCTTGACTTTGATGTTGGAAATTGAGGAGAAGTTGTTTATGAACTTCTAAGGGTTGCTTGGAGTGGATTGAAACGTAAAGAAGATGAGCTAAAGTTGCTAAGGATCGACTTTAATACTTGGATTATATTTGGGCTTTTTGAGGTAATAGTCTTGTCCCCCTAATGTAATTGAAGATTACATGTTGATTAGTTTATAAATGCATGTGTGCTATATAGAATGAAGATTGAAAAGATTTGGACCATGTTGAGACCTTAAAACCGAAATATGGCATGTGAGCCATTGAAATTGGAAATCAATTTGGTTGTTAGTTATAATCGTTACATATTATATAAGAAAGGAAATATGGTTGTTATAATTGATTATGACTTATATAACATGTTGGAATAGCGACTTGGATTGAAAAAGAATTGAAAAAGGAATATATGTTGTTGTCACACATTGTGGCCGAGAATGGCCTAAGGAATATTGGACTGTTTTATGAATTGTGGGGCAGAATTAATCCCCTTTGGTTAGCTGATTTGTTGTGCCTTAAATGTGGCATATTGGTTATTGATTTCGGGCCTTGAAAAGGTGGAAAAGTACGTAGAAACAGGTGAAATGCTGCCCAATTTTCCGTAGAATAAGAGACCTTATACTTAGTGTTATTCTACCTTAAAAAGCTAGAAGTTGATAGACGTATTTGTTAAACCCCGTAATTGCAGGACATGTTTAAGAGAATGCACGTAAGGAATCAGGACTTAAAAATTTGAACGAAAGAAAGAGTTGTTATTTCTAAGGAAAACTCTTTCGAACCTCGGGAAGGAAAAATATTTGTCAGTAAGAATTGAGTTCTCAGAATTGTTATTTGAGACTGATGGAATTTATCGGAACTATGGAATTTTACTTTCGGTTTGGTCACGTGGGGCCCACCCGGGAAATTTTACGTTTTGTGGGGCCCACGAGGTTTTTAACATTTTGACCAATTATGGAAATTTCGGAAAATGTAATATTATGGACCAATCGGGGGGCGACACGTGTCACCCCCACATGCCCATGTTGGGTGAGAATGAGAGGCCCAAGTGGCCCAAGTTGTAGCTTGATAAAATGGACGAGTCGAGGTCAATTAAGTTTGACATTCTTGACTCAATCCTAGCCACACATTTGTTTAGATCTCATCCCTTGGTTGTAGTATATATCCACATTACTAGTGCAAGACTAGACAAATCCAACACTTAGAAAAATTTGAGAAATCCTTGGTTGCTCAATAAGAGCTCTCGGCATAGCCTCACTTATGAAAAATTTGCAATCTTGATTCATAAATCCCAATATTCAAACCCAAGATCCTAAAGGTATTCTAAGGATATCTCAACACAAAATCCGGAAAAACTACGTTTTTCGTTAGTATAACATGAAAACCTAAGGTGTTCTTCAACTTTGAAGTTGGAATTTGAAGAGAAGTTGTTTATGAACTTCTAAGGATTATTTGGGGTGGTTTGGAACGTGAAGGAAAAGAGCTAAAGTTGCTAAGGATCGACTTTTGATCTTGGATAAGATTTGGGCTTATTGAGGTAATAATTTTCGTCTTGCTTTTGTATTTCAAGATTTCATGTTGTAGTAGTTGATAGATGAGCATGTAATATTTAGAATGAAGATTGATAAATGTTATGGAATTTGGAAGCTTAAATCCGAGATTGGCATGTTAGCCCTTAAAATTGAAAATCAATTTGGTCGATAGTTATAATTGTCGCATGTTATATAAGAAGGGGATTATAGTTGTTATAATTGATTGCGACTATATAACATGTTAGAATAACAACTTGGATTGAAAAGGGATTGGAAAAGAATAGATGTGGTGTTATCCTTGTGATTGCCGAAAATGGCTCAATTTATTGGATAATTTTTATATTAATTGTGGGGCAGAATTTTACACATCCTATTAGGCGTGTAATCCCCTTTGTTTAGCTAATTTTGTTGTGCCTTAAATATGGCGTATTGGTTGTTGATTTCGGGCCTTGAAAAAGGTGGAAAAGTACGTAGAAACAAAGAAAATGCTGCCCAAATTTCCGTAAAATAAGAGACCTTACACTTAGTATGATTCTACCTTAAAAGGCTAGGAGTTGATAGACGTAATATGGTCCTTATAGGTTGAAGTACTACGAGTAGCGTATTCTACTTGAAGGGTGGAATAGCTAACAAGGTTGAAGTACTTTGGAGCATATTGCTACGTATCGTTAGTCGTCGCGAGGTATGTGAACCTCTTACTTCTTTTGGCATGATCCTATGTATGAAATAGCCATGTGATATTATTTCATGATTCCTTCTAATCTTAGAAGTTAAGAGGTACGTATGTTGATTTACTCTATGTAAAAAGTATGTCTAAATTATCCTAAGTCCTTACCAAGTCTTATGGGAGATGTTGGTAAGAATGGTTAGGAAGTTATGAGGTTTGATTTAAAGCCATGTGCCTTGATTTATTTGAAGTAAGTAAGTTGATTATTATATTTGAAAATGACTTGAATATGTGAAAAGGGACTTGATTTTATAAGTGGAAGTTATATGATTTTAAAGAGAATAAGTTACTTGGTTTTGGAAGTGTATGAAACTTTATTTTTCAAGTTATGGGACTTGATTTCTAAAAGTATAGATGTCATGATTTTATATGTATAAGCGACATGATTTTAAAGAGTATATGATACGAGGTTTTAAGACTATAAGACTTGATTTTATAAGCGGAAATGACTTGATTTAAAAAGTATGGCTTTTTGATTTATTACAAAAGATAAGAAGATTGATTTCAAAAGAGTATGTAATTTGAGTTTTAAAAAGGAGAAATTTGTTGATTTAAAAGAGAAGGTGTGGCATGATTCTTTTATAAGTATGCATGTACGTAGTACTTTTAGGTTTAGTTTCCCCTAATGTAATAAAAAATAAAAGTGTCTTAAGTTCTCTAAAATGAAAGGTTGTTATAATAGCTTTTTGGGAAGTTGTTATAACGACTTAAGAAGAAGTGAAAAGATGGTTTAAAATGTTATGTAAGCAGTGTCCATAAGCAGTAGATTCGTTATGTAAGAGAAAGTTACACATAGCCTACAAATAGGTGGGTTATGTTATGAGAACCTTGAGCCTACTGTAAGGCGGGTTATGTTATGAGATACAGAGCCTACATATAGGTCGGATTCGCCATATTACGCACCCAAATGGTAGATTCGTCATTTACAGCGCCCAGCGGGCGGGTTATGCTACATTCCATCGATGCAAAGCTCGCGAATAGGCGGAATTCGTCATTGTACCACCGCGCCCAGCCGTGGCGGGTTATGCTACAATTTCCACGATACCCGCGCCCGCGGCGGGTGGGTTATGCTACATATTCCGTGATGCAAGAGCTCGCGAGATGGCGGTTCGTCGTGTACCGCTCCCCGGAGGCGAGTTATGCTTCTGATTCCACGATGCCGCGCCACGCGGGTGTGCGGGATATCTTCAATTTCCGCGATACCGCGCCCGCGGCGGGCGGGTTATCTCACAATTCACGATGCGCGCCCAGGCGGGCGAGTTATCTTCTGATTCCACGATGCGAATCACGGGTGGCGGGTTATATGTTATACCGTATTCTGAGTATATGCGTAAGGGAATACGTCTGAAGTCTAGCCTTAAAGATAAGCCTTGGGCGTTTTTATTTGTACCTGACTTCGCTAAAAGAATCGTTTTTCGGCGAAGCGTTTCCACGACTTTCGTAGGGTAAATTCGGCTATGCCATTTCTAATTTTGCGGATTTTTAGAGGCGAAACATTTTGGACCAGCGGGAGGCGACACTTGGCACCCTCGATTGGTGGACTTGAATCGTCCGTTGGACGAAATTGGAGAAACATTAGCGCGTTTTTGTGCCTTGTGCACAAGTCGAGGAGTTGGTAGGATATTTGTGTATAGTTAATCCTCACCTACACTTGCCTTGCACTTGTCTTAATCTTGGCCATTGGTTGACCACTTCTTGACCTATAAATACCCCTTAAGATGAAGAGTTCTTCGTCCACAAATCTTTCAAGTCTTGAAAATCCTCTCCTCTCCCTTTGTAGCCTTTAGTCCAAGCCTCCCTCCTTTTGAAGGCCATGGCGAATACCCCCATCTAGCCTAAGTAGTTTGGTAGGCCACTAACTAGCTAAAACCTACCCACTCCCTTGGTAGAAAAGTTGCCTTCTTGTATTGTTATAATGCCCAATCAGTAGCCCAAATACCTTAGTACTTAGTAGAAGTTGTGAAGAACTTCAGGTTTCATAGAGCATACAACTTAGGAGCAAAACCTTGCTCAGTAGCGACTTTTCTAGGATATTTTTGGGCTTCTTGAGGTAACTAATCTTAACCTCTTTTGAATTAGAGAATACTTCTTTGTTGTAGTATAAGAATAAGTATAAATACTTAGAAGAATATTGCGAGAATAGAATTGGTATTATCACGATGAAGGGTTTAAAGAAGAATAATTGAACTATCTTATATAGAATTTGTGTTCACGATGAGACTTATATAGCTCGTAGGGTAGGAAGTCTTTGCCCGACTTTCAGTAGAATTGTGAACCCTCTGTTTAGAATGACCTTGAGTAGTCTTTGATAGATGTCGTGACTATTATATGGTGACTCTGTAGCGACATATTGACTTGGCGGTGGTTTTATTTGAGAAGGTATGTGATTCTTCTAAAGCATGATATTTTACAATATATATATGCGGTGAAGCGTACATGTGTTAAGCGAATAATAACTACGGCAATGTCTTTGACTTAAGCTGAATAATACTTACGACAATGCCTCGCGGCTTAAGCTGAATAACAACTACAGCGATGCCTCGGCAAGCTTTGAATAATAAAGATCGAAAGCATTTCAAAAGAATCTTGAATCATTTTTATGAAGAGAACTAATTGGTTTTTAAGCGAAGCTTAAGAGTTATACTGGCTTTATGGGAAGTTAAGTATAACGACTTAAGATTGATAAAAGAAAGCAGGTTGCCTATGTGTTTATAACGGACTTATTGAATTGTGAAAAGAATAATAAGATGGTTTGATAAGTAGGCGTGATATGATGCTATGTGTGTTAGTGTCTTGTAGCGTTTGTGTAAAGAGTAGTCTTGTTGTGCTTATGTTGTTTAACGATAAGCTGTTAGGTTAGTGTAACATCACTCGCCTCTTGACATATTCACGGGGTTAAGGCGCCTCCGTCGGGGTAGACTCGGTGATGCAGGACCGTGATTGAGAATACCTAAATGCGGGTCGAGGGACCTATGCGGGCTACGGGAGTTCGAGGTTAGTGTGCGGGGTTATACCTCATGCGATCTATGTGGCCATGCGGACTACGAGTCGGGGCGATCTTGAGAGTAGCTACCTCGATGCGGGGTTATATACTATGCGGGCCTATGTGATTGGCCTATGCGGACTACAGTCGAGTTAGGCTTGCATGGTGATACTACGGGCAATTGGCCTGCTTGATCATTGCGACCTAGAAAAGACTATTCTGATTTACATATTCTTTGCTCTTGTTTGTGATGTAGCCTTATATGCGGTTTCCTTGGTTGTTTCATACATCTTTGCAAAGCATTTTTAAAATGATATGTTTCATTTAAGTATTTTTCTGATTTCATATACTTAGTACTGTTATCTTGACCTCCTTGAAGTGCGTTTATCCTGACCGAACACAGGCGTGTTGGTGCCTTACCGGGCACCTAGTGATCTGACATCGAATGTCAGTGGAACATAAAACACATCATGAAACAAATGAAATCTACAAAGCGATGTCGAGGAAAACTTGCCTTCGGCGTATATATAAATAACAACTCTTACAAATGAGCAGTTTAATCCTTTTACAACCACCTTGACGGTACTACGGACCTCTGAAATGATATGGCGGCAATGATAGCGGGGCGGGCCGCCATACCACGAATGTAAATACCTCTGGCGAGGGGACTATGCGAATAAGCCTCGGAGAAGCGGAGCTTTCCCAATTGACTGTGACCACAGGCGAGGATCGGCGGCGGTGTACCTTTACTGCGGCGTGAGCGGCCCACGAAAGTCGATCTGCCAGTACAGTATGTGAAACATGAAGATCTGTAAATGACATCATAGTAGTCTATAAGCGGGAGACATGTATGATAACCAAACTACGATTCGCGATAAATAGCGATCATGTATGCAGTCGAGGACTCGCGCCTCAGTCGTCACTCGATATAACAATGGGTCTCGCGCGCGGCATCAATCGTGCGTGGAATACGCCCGCCATTGCCGTGATCGATGATGAAAAGCACGAGGAATACATATGAGCAGCGAGTCCACTGTGTCCAAATAAACGATGCGGGAGTAAATGCGAAGGCATGGCGAGCTACTAACGCCAGCGATCTAACGGTCATAAAGCGTATCATGATATCTGTCTAGGCCGTCGCGTGATCAAAGGCTGGTCGCTCGCCCGATATCAAATGTCGCGTCTAGCCTGGAACTCCGCGACTCGCGTAGGCCAATCATAGGCGCGTGAGGTATAACCGCGTCGGCGGTACTCCGGCGTCGTCACGGACTCGCGATCGCGTAGCCCACGTAAACCGCGTGACCATAAAGGCCGCGCTAACACGGAACTCTCGTAGCTCGCGCAGGCCCCGGGACCCGCGTGAGGTATTCTCGAATCATGGTCCCGGACGCTGAGTCTACCCGCGTCGGAGGCGGCTTAACCGGAAACCACGGTGGTGATATAATACCAACATAACGGTTTATCGTTTAAACAACCTAAGCGCAATCGAGGAAAACCCGCTTTACACAAACATCACGAGAATACTAACACCGTAGCGTCTAATATGATTACTTATCAAATCAACACGAAGGTATTACAAGGCTATCACAAACCAACACAATCGATTATACACGCGAGGTACGTTACATTATATGATTAACAAGATCGAGTATCTATTCCCGAAGTACTTATACATTATCTTTTAAAAGATCGTTACTTTCACAAAGTCACACAATACGTAGTATATGAAAATAGAGTGATTATCTTTTGAAGTGAATCAAACACATCTTTGTAAAATCAAGTAACAGCGTTATTATCAAGCGTCGAGTTTGCCTAATTTCAAATGTTCACGTTTCTTATTTTAGAAAGGTTTCGTAGTTCATAGTCTTATTCATTTAAGAATATAATTCTCTTTTAACTATCGAGAAACATAAGCCTTATATGTGAGTAGGATATTCTTGTTTATAACAATCTTATTCAATGACCGTGATCGGAAATATCATTTTGTCGTCTTAGCACATGCGGATGGATGTTTCTCTTGGTTTTAATAATACTTAATCTGTCAAAACATTTCCTTTTATTATTTGCGATGGTTTGTCGATACGTTCGATTTCGAAATCGATAAAACATTCTTAAGCCGTTATACCTAACTTCCCGTAAAGCTAGTATAACTCTTAAGTTTTCAAAAAAACCAAGTATTACTTCTGCTTTGAAATGATTCAAAATCTTTTGAAATACTTCAAGTTCTTTATTAACACATAACAAGCGATTATAGTTCAAATCGATTACCTTTTAAAAACCACAAGTATTTTCTTACCAACGTAAAAGCTGTTATAACCAACTTCCCATAAAGCGTTATAACACTTTATGTTTTAAACAATCAAATACATTTAGCATATGCGTCTGCTTACTACATAGTTCACGCGTATCATGCTAGAAGAGATAGGAAGAGGTTCGCATACCTCGCGGCGAGTATCGACTAATAGCAAAGCGCTCAAGTACTTCCAATGTCGGCTACTCCTTAGCCGGTAGATCGCGCCGCGCGTAGTACTTAACCTATAAGGCCACAAGGCGCATTAATATTTAGATCCGCCGTAGAACATTCTACGGAAAATTCGGCCTCCCCACATGGCGTAAATCTCTCCTCTATCGGTGGCTACCAAGCCAACGGGGTTATATCGTCTAAGCGGACGTGCGCAATGCTACCTCGCGGAAAAGCTACACAAGTCTCTGTAATATCCTATGTAAATCTGATTCGATACTCTTCTTTCGAAAAGGTTTCTTATTATTGGGCTTAAGTCAAAGACATTGCGATAACAGCGTTCGATTAAATATAGTATCTTGACTATATAGTCTAACAATCATGTAATTTCCAATTACAATAGAGGACAAGATATTTACCTCGATAAGCCCATAATTATCAGTTTAAATGTCGATCTGAGCAAGGTTTAGCTCTACTCGTGCGCTCAGGCCAGCTCCAAACAACCGCCAGAAGTTCTAACCAACCACTTATTACTCCGACTAACTATGGAGATATTCCTTAGGGTTTCGGTTTGTGGTGAAGGGAAGTATAATAGTATTTACAGGCTTTTCGTATAAGTATAACCTTAGAATACTACAAGGTATCGACTAAGGTAATTTGGGCATTATAACGATACTTTTGAGAGTATTTCTACCAAGAGGGGTATTATCTGAAAACAACTAGGCTGGGGGTACCGGCTAGCACCGAGGAAAGGGCTCTCGGCCAAGGGGAGGAGGCTCTTGGCGAACTCTACACTAAGGAGGGAGGAGGAATTTAACACTTGGAAATATTTAGGAATGGATGAACAAGTCTTCGAGGGGTATTTATAGCAAAACCCAAGGCGACCGATGGCGAGATCAAGCCATGTGCGAGGCAAGTGTAAGGCCTAGATCAAGCCAAGTGCACCCTAACCTACTCCGCCAAACATGGCACAAAACAAGCCCGCAAAACAAGGCCCGAAATAAGGGACCAATCGGCCGAGGCCAACCACCCTTGACCGCCCCTCTAAACCGTCGATGAGGGTGACAAGTGTCACCCTCCGTTAACCAAAATATTTCGTCTCTCGGAAAAATCATAAAAATATAAATGACATAGCCGGAATTTTCCCTCGAAAAGCGTGAAGCGTTTCGTGAAAACGACTGTCGGGTGTTGTGCACAAAGTGAAAATCGGCCAAGCCTACTTAAGCTTCAAAATTTTCTACGTCGTCCTTACGTCATACATCTGGAAATACGGTATAACATTCTCCTCGCCGAAACATTCGTCCGAATGTTCCTTCAAATCTCAAAACAAGCGTCTTGGCGGTATAGTCTTTACTACTATACTTTACGAGAACAAATCTGCCACGCTGGCCAGAAAACACTGCGCAAATACTCGCGTCTAAGCCGAAAACACCTCTAACGTCGCCAAAGTAATGATCACGACTTCGCTTGCCATACGTGCTCGCTTCTCCTTTACTCGTCGTGATACCACTTTTGTCACTTTGCGCGAGGTTACAGTGTCACTCGGCGGCGACAAATGATGCCGGGCTGCGTGCGATCCACGAGTGTCGTACACTCGAACTCTTACCACGTTTACGTCTTGCTTGATCTCGCTTCGGGGTTACTATCTCTAACGTGGTCATCGTAGCGGGAACACTCTGAATGGATCTCGATGCTTTCCGATCATAACAATACGAAGGCCGGACGTCTTTGCCTCTGAAGTCGGACGGCAAAAGCTAACATATAGGCAACGGCCTACTGCACCGGATCTGTAAGGCCCAAGTAACTCGGGCTAAGTTCCTCTGTTTTCCAAAACTCGTCACACCCGAGCCGGGGTGGTATCTTGAAGACCGGCCGTCAGCCAGAACTCTGGCGTCGTCGTAGATAATCCATACGATTCCTGCAGTGCCAAAACCTCTTACAGATAAGCTTAGCCTATCCACGGCTGTTGGAACAAACTGAACCAACTATCTGAATCTTGCCAACATCGAACCAATCGGCCGTGACTTACACTTCGCCCTCGAAGGCCGTAGGAGACATCAGAACACTGAAATGGTAGCTAACAACACTCGTGACGGAGACAACAAAACTTGCAACTACCGCGAAATCGAACAACGGCGAGGCGAATGTGGTCCCGAGACTACGCTGAGTTCCCAACCTGCACAGTATAACTTCCAGAAAAAATGAAAATAGCCTGACACAGGCTGCTGTCATAAGGTGAAGGTAGGTACCGTCGACCTTACAACGCTTTACGATAAAACAACCTGCAGAGTAAGCGGTCTTTGCTAGAAAACAAGGCGGTGACCTCTCGCCCGACTCTTGGTCGAATCGTCCGTGGTCGCCGCGTTGGTTAACTAAACTGGGCCTAACACCCTCGTAACTGACCCAGCGGGACCACCGCGGCCCGCGCTGCTGCGGCGGGTTGACCCGCGGCGTGGCCTCGGCCCGACCCGCGACAGCGCGCGTACTAGCTCCGGCAACAATCTCGCTAATCACGTTACGAAAACCTAGCGGTCTTCTTGGCTCGACTACCTCTTTCATTCCACGCTCTCGGGGACTATTCCCGACATAACTCGCGTGCACTATGCACTCCTATAAAGGTCAAACATAAACAATCATCTTTTACTCGAGATGGCACTTACCTCTAAGGTCTCTACGTATAAAACTCTAAGGCTCGCGCCTCTATCCCCCGAAATCTTACTCGGTTAACCACCGTGATTTCTAATCACAACTAACACCTGCTATCGAACATAGCACTTAGGTATACTCGCTTATCACGCATCTGAGATCTACAGAGGTTAAGGATATATCTATATCTCTGCTTCCTCCCTTAGTCGTTCTAATCAAACTGCCCGTAGGCGCGCTAAGGAAGATGACAAATTACCCACGATCACGAAGGCTAAGTCCTCCGCGAGAACACTCTTTCGACGCCGGACCACGGCGGTCATAGGTGCAACCGTACCGACTAAAGGCGACATTCCACAGGATGGCGCTGCCCGCGTGTGAACAGAAAAAGCGAATCCGGATGGCTGGAACCTACGTGTAGGCGTGAGCGGAAGCTGCGGAGCTACGACCAACTCCTGCGTACGAGCGTCACGAACCACGGAGGACCTTTACTGCTGATGGATGCGCGTAATCTAATATCTTTGGTGAGGCGACTACTCGTAAGTTACCAAGGACCTTGCTACTCGGCCTGCTTATGTCGCCCGTTAACGCGTCGACCTCGTTTCTCGGCTGCGCGCATAAGACCGTACAGGCCATGCTCGAGCCTAAGCGAAGAACTTACTCTTGCGCAACCTTTTCGTTGATATTCATCAAGACTCGCGATGCGTCGGTATACTCTGCGGTAGTCAAATCCATAGTTAATGTGGTCGCCTCCGAAATCTATATTCTCTGTTCGATGCGTGGGCGAAGGTTCAAATATCATGGCGCGATGGAAGGCTGCGCCGCCGTGCTAAACTCTGCTGGGGCTAGTGGCGTCGCAAAACTCCCGAATGAAGCACCGCGGTGATGATTGGGCTTGTGCCCGCGTAACCTCTGTACTCTACTCGCAGCTCACTCGGCTGCCTTGCCCTCACGGGCGGGTTGCCTCTGCGGAGGCATAGCGGTAAAGGGAAAGAAATCGTTAGAGGTCCGACACACGACTCTAAGGCGCGATCTCGAGTGAGAAAAATAGAAACCGATCTAAATATCCTATAGCCTCACGATTATTGGTGTGGTGCTTGCGACAGCGATAATCAAGACTTGCTGGATACGGTCGTAGACAACTTTCAGAGGATTAAGCGCTCTGATACCACTTTTGTCGACCGAACACGGGCGTGGTGGTGCCTTACCGGGCACCCTGGTGATCTGACATCGAGTGTCGTGAACATAAAACACATCATGAAACAAATGAAGTACAAAGCGATGTCGAGAAAACTTGTCTTTGGCATATATATAAATAACAACTCTTACAAATGAGCAGTTTAATCCTTTTTACAACCACACTTGCGATCTACTGGACCTCAGAAATGATATGGCGGCAATGATAGCGGGACGGGGCCGCCATACCACGAATGTAAATACCTCTGACGACGAGGACTATACGAATAAGCCTCGGAGAAGCGGAGCTTTCCCAAGCAATGTTGTGACCACAGGCGAGGATCAGCGGCGGTGTACCTTTACTGCGGCGTGAGCGGCCCGAAAGTCGATCTGGCGGTACAGTATGTGAAACATGAAGATCACGTAAATGACATCATAGTAGTCTATAGAAGCGGGAGACATGTATGATAACCAAACTACGATTCCTGATAAATAGCGATCATGTCTAGTCGGGGACTCGCGCCCTCAGTCGTCACTCGATATAACAATGGGTCTCGCGCCCGCATCAATCATGCGTGGAATACCTTCCTCTTGGCGATCGATGATAGAAAAGCACGAGGAATACATATGAGCAGCGGGTCCGCTGTGTCCAAATAAAGCGATGCGGGGTAAGTGCGAAGGCATGGCCACTACGCGCCAGCGGTACTAACGAGGTCATAAATTGTATCATGATATCTGTCTGGCCGTCGCATGATCAAGGCGATCGCTCGCCCGCAATATCAAATGTCGCGTCTAGCCACAGAACTCCGCGACTCTGCGTAGGCCAATCTCGTAAGCCGCGTGAGGTATAACCCGCGTCGGCGGTACTCCGGCGTAAATCTGGACTCGCGATCCGCGTAGCGCGTAGACCGCGTGACCATAAAGGCGCGCTAACACGGAACTCTCGTAGCTCGCGCAGGCCCCGGGACCCGCGTGAGGTATTCTCGAATCATGGTCCCGGACCGCTGAGTCTACCCGCGTCGGAGCTTAACCGGAAACCACGGTGAGTGGTATAATACCAACATAACGGTTTATAGTTTAAACAACTAAGCGCAATCGAGGAAAACCCGCTTTACACAAACATCGCGGAATACTAACACGTAGCGTCCTAATATGATTACTTATCAAATCAACACGAAGGTATTACAAGGCTATCACAAACCAACGTAATCGATTATACCGCGAGGTACATTACATTATATGATTAACGAGATCGGTATCTATTCCCGAAGTACTTCATACATTATCTTTTAAAAGATCGTTACTTTCACAAAGTCACCTGATACAGTAGTATATGAAAATAGAGTGATTATCTTTTGAAGTGAATCAAACACTTATCTTTGTAAAATCAAGTAACAACGTTATTATCAAGCGTCGAGTTTGCCTAATTTCAAATGTTCACGTTTCTTATTTTAGAAAGGTTTAAGTAGTTCATAGTCTTATTCATTTAAGAATATAATTCTCTTTTAACTATCAGAAACATAAGCCTTATATGTGAGTAGGATATTCTTGTTTATAACAATCTTATTACAATGACCATGATCTAGGAAATATCATTTTGTCTAAATGCTTACATGCGGATGGATGTTTCTCTTGGTTTTAATAATACTTAATCTGTCAAAACATTTCCTTTTATTAGCTGCGGTGGTTTGTCGATACGTTACGATTTCGAAATCGATAAAACATTCTTAAGCGTTATACCTAACTTCCCATAAAGCTAGTATAACTCTTAAGTTTTCAAAAAAAACCAAGTATTACTTCTTCTTTGAAATGATTCAAAAATCTTTTGAAATACTTCAAGTTCTTTATTAACACATATGAAGCGGTTATAGTTCAAATCGATTTACCTTTTAAAAACCACAAGTATTTTCTTACCAACGTAAAAATGTTATAACCAACTTCCCATAAAGCGTTATAACAACTTTATGTTTTAAACAATCAAATACATTTAGCATATGTGCGTCTACCGTACTACATAGTTCACACATATCATGCTAGAAGAGATAGGAAGAGGTTCACATACCTCGCGGCGAGTATCGACTAATAGCAAAGCGCTCAATACTTCCAGCCGTCGGCTACTCGTAGCCCGGTGGATCGCGCCAGCGTAGTACTTAACCTATAAGGCCACTGGCGCTTATTAATATTTAGATCCGCCGTAGAACATTACGGAAAATTCGGCGACACCCACACATGCGGCGTAAATCTCCTCTCTATCGGTCGGCTACGAAGCCAACCGGGGGGTTATCGTCTAAGCCGGACGTGCGTGCTACCTCATGGAAAAGCTACACAAGTCTCTTATGTCTGATCTATGTAAATCTGATTCGATACTCTTCTTTCGAAAAGGTTTCTTATTATTGGGCTTAAGTCAAAGACATTGCGATAACAGCGTTCGATTCTAAATATAGTATCTTCAACTATATAGTCTAACAATCATGTAATTTCCAATTACAATAGAGGACAAGATATTTACCTCGATAAGCCCATAATTATCAAGTTTAAATGTCGATCTGAGCAAGGTTTAGCTCTACTCAGTGCGCTCAGGCCAGCTCAAACAACCCTTAGAAGTTCTAACCAACCTACTTATTACTCCGACTAACTATGGAGATATTCCTTAGGGTTTCGGTTTTGTAGTGAAGGAAGTATAATAGTATTTGGGCTTTTCGTATAAGTATAACCTTAGAATACTACAAGGTATACGGCTAAGGTAATTTGGGCATTATATGATACTTTTGAGTATTTCTACCAAGAGGGGTATTATCTGAAAACAACTAGGCTAGGGGTACCACGGCTAGCACCCAGGGGAAAGGGCTCGGCGAGGGAGGAGGCTCTTGGCGAACTCTACACTAAGGGAGGAGGAGGAATTTAACACTTGGAAATATTTAGGAATGGATGAACAAGTCTTCCGAGGGTATTTATAGCAAAACCCAAGGCGACCAATGGCCGAGATCAAGCCATGTGCAAGGCAAGTGTAAGGCCTAGATCAAGCCAAGTGCACTAACCCTACTCGCAAACATGGCAAAGCAAGCCCTGAAACAAGGCCCGAAATAAGGGACCAATCGGCGAGGCCAACCACCGCCAGCCCCTCTAAAGCGTCGATGAGGGTGACAAGTGTCACCTCCGTTAACAAAATATTTCGTCTCTCGGAAAAATCCGCAAAAATATAAATGACATGGCGGAATTTTCCCTACGAAATGGAAAGCGTTTCGTCAGCGACTCTGTCGGGTGTTGTGCACAAAGTGAAAATCGGCCAAGCCTACTTAAGCTTCAAAAATTTTCTACGTACGTCCTTACGTACATACACTGGAAATACGGGGTATAACAGCGTTCATGCCGCAGGTAAGGGCAAACAGGTGCTAGATCCACATTCTTAGGATCTCTACGTTGGTGTCGGGAGCTCCATCTTTTCCGGAGGCTCTACTTTTGGGTATGATCTCCCTGTTGTAGATAGTTTTATGCGATCGAGTATGGCGGGGCCTGTCGCCATAGTTGTATATTTCCTTAAGTGCATGTAGTCATTTATGCGATTAATCGGGTGTAAGCTGCTAAACCATGTTTATATATATATCTTAGAAAGCGATGTTTTCTCACATAAACTATGTCTTATTTTATAAAGCTGTTTCATGTCTTGCTTTATATTTCGATTACTACGATGTATGACTACTTGGGTGCCGTAAGGCACGATCCACGGGCCGGAATGAGTGCGTGACAAAAGTGATATCGAGCGATTAATCCTCGGAAAGTGTCTGACCAAGTATCTAGTAAGTCTTGATTATCGGTGTGTTGTGCACCACGATAATCGAGAGGCTATAAGATATTTAGGATTAGTTTCTATTCTTCTCACTCTGAGATCGTGCTTTAGAGGTGTGTTTAAGTCGGACCACTAACGTATTCCTTTTACATGCTTGATTATGCCTCGCGTAAGGCAACCGGGCCCCGAGAAGGGCAAAGCGGCGAGGAGGCGCGATCGAACACCTAAGTCACGAGGCTCGAGCCCGATCTATCTGCATGACGGCGAGTTCTATGGCGCCGCCGACCAGCGAGACCACGGTACCCGCCTCGCATCCCGCGGCTGGGCGGAGGTTAGGGTCTGAGAGATAACCCGGCTATTAGCTAAGTTGTGGCGGATCTGAGGATAAGTGAATCTGGCGGTTCAATTCGGCTCGGCGCCGTCGCGCCGTGGTGCAGAAGCGAATAGTTTGAGGCTACGAGATTTCTTGAGTTGTAGCTTGAGTTTCTGGTCGAGGAGGATGATCGCGAGGAGTTCATCCGTCGACTCTGAAGGATCGTGAGGGTGATCGAGGCCTCGAGAGGCAGTCTGTGACGCCCGGTTCGCGTCGGTGCGTGATCGCGATCGATTGGTTTGATTCGTAGGAGTTATCCGGGAGAGCAGCGTCCCAGTACTTGGGATGAGTTCTAAGAGGCTTTCCTCACTCACTTCTTGCCTCGCGGATGAGGAGGCGCGGTGATAGATTTTTCTGCTGAGCGGAGAGGGCCTTGTCGGGAGTACAATGTCGATTTGATTCTTTGGCTCGATATGTCCCAGCGTTAGTAGCGATTATGGAGGATAGGGTGCCGCTACGTCAGGGCTAGATGACTATATGGCGAGTCGTATGCGGGTGTTTCTCTTCGGCCGGGTATGGGCATTACCGCGTGCGAGCTCGTGCTCTTGGATGTGAGGCGTAGAGACCGTCGGGTTGTGACGGCGAAGAAGGCCGGGGCGGCGAGTCGTTTGGTGGCTATCGTGGTGGCGGCCTCGGCGGCGATCTGGATTTGCACCACGGCCGGCTCGAGCACTCTGCGCGTCCTCGGCCACGGCCCGAGATATTCGAGGCGGACCAGGCGGGACTTGAGACATCAGGCGGCGAGAGGTTACGGCGTCGGGACCACCCGCCGGTGTGGCCGTCGGTAGATCCGCCGGGAGTTGTGGTGCTCACGGGAGTTTGTTTGATTGTGGCGGCGAGGTCACTATCACGGCTTGTCAGACGAAGCGATCTTGATGGTAAGTCGACTACGAGTTCTTTCGCCGGGTCTTCATCCCAAGCGATTACTCGCCACGGAGGCAAGGTACTCGTGGGCGGCGAGTGCGGCGAGAGGTCGTGGCGCGGGTCGATTCTAGCGGTCCTCGAACCGCATTTATGCTGTCCGGTAAGCGGGATCGGGAGGCCTCGCTGATGTAAATCGGGTACCTTGCTCGATTACGGTTTGATGTTTATGCCTTGATAGATCCGGGTTCTACTCTGTCTATATATCTCCCTTGTTGCTAGTAGGATAGGGATAGAGCACGAGTCCATAGATCGCTTTCGAGGTAGCTCGCGATGGGTGATTCGATGGTAGCTCGGCGGGTATATAGAGCTTGTCTGTGACCATTCTGATCGTCGGACCTGGCGGACTTGATAGAGTTAGAGATGATTGACTTGGCGTGATCATGGGGATGGATTGGCTAGCTTCACTCGCCAATGTAGGCTGAGAGAAAGTAATGCAGTTCCAGTTTCACGAGGCCGGTTGTTGAGTGGGAGGAACGCGGTATCGTAGAGGTAGGTTTATTTCCTACCTCGAGGCTAGGAAGATGGTGCGAAGAAGGGTATATCTACCATCTCGTTCGGGTGTTTGATCTTGAGTGCGGTACCAGATTTTCCGTCGATTCGATGGTGAGAGAGTTCCCAGACGTGTTCCCGGCGACCTCGGGTATCCCTCGAGAGAGATTGAGTTTTGTATTGACATATTACGGACACTCGGCTATTTCCATCCGCCATCTGAATGGCACTGCCGAGTTGAGAGAGTTGAAGGATCAACTTAGGGATTTCTTTGGAGAAGGGCTTATCGGGCCTAGTGTTTCTCCCAGGAAGCGCCGGTATTGTTCGTGAAGAAGAAGGGCGGGGCCTGCGCATGTGTTGATTCTGAGCGGTGAACAAGGTGACCATTAAAACGAATACCCCCTTCCGGGATTGATGATTTGTTCGACCGGTTGCGAGTGCGAGATGTTTCTCAAGATTGATCTGCGATCGGGCTATCATCAGTGCGGCGAGAGATGGATGTCCCTAGGTGCATTCGGACGTCACGGGCATTATGAGTTGAGTCATGTCTTTTGGGTTGACGATGCTCGGCGGTATTCATGGATTTGATGAGCGAGTGTTCAAACCATTTTTGGACACGTTTGTGATAGTGTTCATTGATGATATCTTTGTTTATTCTCGCTCAGAGCTGGAGCATGCGAACCAAGTGTCTTGTGATTCTCGGGACCAGCGGTTATGCGCCAAGTTTTCCAAATGTGAGTTTTGGTTGACTTGATGGCGTTTCTTGGGCATATTATCGGGCTGATGGCATTCAGTGGAATCTCGGCGAATCGAAGCGATCGAGGACTTGGCCTGAACCTCTTACTCCGGCGAGGTTCGCGATTTTACGGGCCTTGCGAGGATATTATCGGTTCGTGGAAGTTTGCTTATCTGCACCGTTGACTAGGTGACTCGAGAAGCGAGTTTGATGGTGATGCTTGTGGCGGGGTTTCGATTCTTTGAAAGAGGCGGCGGCCGCCCGTTCTTACTCTTCCGGAGGGTCGGATGGTTATGTCGTGTATTGTGATCGTCGGGCATCGGGTTGGGATGTGTGTTGATGCGGCATGGCGGGGTTATAGCATATCGTCGGCGGTGAAGAAACACGGAGGAACTACCCGCGTGATTTGGAGTTGGCGGTGTGATTCGCTTTGAAGATCTGGAGCACTATTTGCGAGTCTTAAATCGTTGAGGAGGTGAAGAGGCGATTCGAGGATCCGGCTTTGATTCGATATCGTGATCTGACTCTTCGTGAGGGCGAGTCGCTTTTGAGGTAGCACACGATGGGGTGCTAAGGTTTGGCGGTATGTGTTCGGATGTTTGAGACTTGGCGAGTTCTTGGGGAAGCACGGCGCCGCGTTACTCTATCCGTCGAGTCGACCAAGATGTACCACGACCTTAGATACGTGTATTGGTGGGATGGCTTGAAGAGGGCGTTGCGAGTTAAGTAGCTCGATGCCGTGTTGTCGGCGGTGAAGGTAGAGCACGAGAGGCACGGTGGTTTTATTCTGAATGATTGAGATCCGACACGGAAGTGGGAGGTAATCAACATGGACTTCATCACGGGATTACCTACTTTCGGAGGAACATGATTCTATATGGGTTATCGTCGGCGGTGTGAAATCAGCCCACTTTCTTCCGTCGGGGCGACTTTTGGTGAGATTATGCGGACTTTACATCAGAGATCGTCGGTGCATGGAGTCCCTACTTGATCATATCGACGAGAGGCCCGGTTCTGGCTAAGCTTAGAGTCGCTTCGAGAGGGTTTAGGGGCGCGAGTGAGCACAGTCTGCATTTCATCCTGAGCAGACAGGCGGCGAGCGCGCTATCGGACTCTTGAGGATATCTTTGCGAGCTGTGTTATTGACCGATGGTAGTTGGGAGAATCATTTGCCTCTGGTTGAGTTCGCGTATAATAATAGCTACCACTCCGGTATTGGATGGCGCCTTATGAGGCCTTGTATGGGAGGAAGTGCGGATCGCCTATAGGTTGGTTCGATGTGGGCGAGTGCGGCTAGTGGGACGGTTGTACAATGGCGATGGATAAGGTGAAGCTTATCAAGGCGGCTATTAATGATTCGAGTCGGCCAAGTCGTATCACGGATCATCGTCGTCGGCATCTTGAGTTCGAGTTCATGATTGGGTTTTCCTAAAGGTGTCACCCGTGAAGGGTGTGATGAGATTCGGGAAGAAGGAAACTTCGGCCCAAGTACATTGGGCGTTTGGATTGTCGCGAGGTAGGCAAGGTTGCCTATGAGTTGAATCTGCCGTCCGTCTGGAAGCGGTGCATCGGTTTTCGCGTATCCGTGCGAGAGATGTATCGGGGATCCATCTAGGGTACACCGTTGGCGATGTCGGTGTGGGGTTATCGTATGAGAGATTCCCATAGCGATAGTCGATCGTTAGGTTAGGCGTCTGCGGACGGGGCGTGGCCAGTCGAAGTCTTGTGGCGGAGCGAGCTCGGGGAGGAGATGGCGTGGGAAGCGGGAGGACATGAGGCGAAGTATCCTCACCTATTCCCCACACCTCCGGGTAATTCACTTTCCTACTTGTAAATTTTAGTTATCGTTTACGCCTAAGTGTTGTTACGTGGCGTGTGTGGCATTTGCAAGCTGTTTAAGTTATGAAGAATCTTATCGTTAACTTTCTTGGGAAGGAACATTCGGGACGAATGTTTCTAAGGAGGAGAATGTTATACCCGTATTTCAGTATGTGCGTAAGGAATACGTCTGAAATCTAGCCTTAAAGATAAGCCTTGGGCGTTTTTATTTGTGCCTGACTTCGCTAAAGAATCGTTTCAGCGAAGCGTTTCCCACGACTTTCGTAGGGTAAATTCGGCTATGCCATTTCTATTTTTGCGGATTTTTAGAGAGGCGAAACATTTTGGACCAGCGGGAGGCGACACTTGGCACCCTCGATTGGTGAACTTAGATCGTCCATTGGGCGAAATTGGAGAAACATTAGCACGTTTTTGTGCCTTGTGCACAAGTCGAGGAGTTGGTAGGATATTTGTGTATAGTTAATCCTCACTACACTTGCCTTGCACTTGTCTTAATCTTGGCCATTGGTTGGCCACTTCTTGACCTATAAATACCCCTTAAGATGAAGAGTTCTTCGTCCACAAATCTTTCAAGTCTTGAAAATCCTCTCCTCTCCCTTTGTAGCCTTTTAGTCCAACACCTCCCCCTCCCTTGTGAGGCCCTTGGCGAATACCCCACTCTAGCCTAAGTAGTTTGGCGAGGCCCCACTAGCCTAGCCAAAACCTACCCCACTTGGTAGAAAAGTTGCCTTCTTGTATTGTTATAATGCCCAAAATACCTAGCCCAAATACCTTAGTACTTAGTAGAAGTTGTGAAGAACTTCTAAGGTTTTCTTGGAGCATACAACTTAGGAGCAAAACCTTGCTCAGTAGCGACTTTTCTAGGATATTTTGGGCTTCTTGAGGTAACTAATCTTAACCCTCTTTTGAATTAGAGAATACTTCTGTTGTAGTATAAGAATAAGTATAAATACTTAGAAGAATATTGCGAATAGAATTGAGCAGTTATCACGATGAAGGGTTTAAAGAAGAATAATTGAACTATGCTTATATAGAATTTGTGTTCTGATGAACTTATATAGCTCAGGGTAGGAAGTGTTGCGACTTTCAGTAGAATTGTGAACCCTCTGTTTAGAATGACGCTTGAGTAGTCTTTGATAGATGTGCTGTGACTATTATGGTGACTCTCTGTGCGACATATTGACTTAGCGGTGGTTTTATTTGAGAAGGTATGTGATTCTTCTAAAGCATGATATTTTACAATATATATATATATGATGCGGTGAGCGTACATGTGTTAAGCGAATAATAACTACGGCAATGTCTTTGACTTAAGCTGAATAATACTTACGGCAATGCCTGGCTTAACTTTGAATAACACTTACGCGATGCCTGCGGCTTAAGCTGAATAATAAAGATGAAAGCATTTCAAAGAATCTTTGAATCATTTTTATGAAGAGAACTAATTGGTTTTAAGCGAAGCTTAAGAGTTATACTAGCTTTATGGGAAGTTAAGTATAACGGCTTAAGATTGATAAAAGAAACAGTTTGCCTATGTGTTTATAACGGACTTATTGAATTGTGAAAGAATAATAAGATGGTTTGATAAGTAGACATGATATGATGCTATGTGTGTTAGTGTCTTGTAAGCGTTTGTGTAAAAGAGTAGTCTTGTTGTGCTTATGTTGTTTAACGATAAGTTGTTAGGTTAGTGTAACATCACTCGCTCTTGACATATTCAGGGGTTAAGGCGCCTCCGTGCGGGGTAGACTCGGTGATGCAGGACCGTGATTCGAGAATACCTCATGCGGGTCCAAGGGACCTATGCGAACTCTGGGAGTTCGAGTTAGTGTGCGGGGTTATACCTCATGCGATGCATGTGGCCGTGCGGACTACGAGTCGGGGCGATGCCGAGAGTAGCTACCCTCGATGCGGGGTTATATACCTATGCGGGCCTATGTGATTGGCCTATGCGGACTCTGAGTCGAGTTAGGCTTGCATGGTGATACTACGGGCAATTGGCCTGCTTGATCATTAGCGACCTAGAAAAGACTGTTATAGTTTACTATTCTGCTCTTGTTTGTGATGTATATGCGGTTTCATAGTTGTTTCATACATCTTGCAAAGCTGTTTTTAAAATGATATGTTTCATTTAAGTATTTTTCTGATTTCATATACTTAGTACTGTTATGCTTGTATGCGACCGTTCGGGGCGTCTTGGTGCCTTACCGGGCACCTAGTGACCTGTTATCAGTGTCGTGGAACATAAAGACAATACGTGAAACGATGTAAAATAGCGGTGAAATAAGAAAACAGACTAACCAAAGCGGTTACCTTGGTATATATATAAATAGCAATTGACGATTTACAACCTCTTACAAATTCTGCGCATGGCGGTACTACGGACCTCAGAAATGATCGACAATAATGGCGGGGCGGGGCCGCCAAGCCACGAATGTAAACACTTACTCGACGAGGACTATACGTGATAAGCCTCGGAGAAGCGGAGCTTCCCAAAAGCTGTGATCCTAAGGCGAGGATCGGCGGCGGTGTACCTTTACTGCGGCATGAGCGGCCCCGAAGTCGATCTGGCAGTGCAGAGTATGTGGCGAAAATAAATCGTAAATGAAATCATAGTAGTCTATATAAAGCAGGAGACATGTATGATAACGAACTACGATTCACGATAAATAGCGATCGTATCAAGTCGGGGACTCGCGCCACCAAAGTTATCACAATAAAACGTGCGGGGTAAGTGCGAAGGCATGGCCAGACTACTAAGACCAGCGATACCAAAAATACCCTGGCGTATCCGAGGTCTTTCTAGACCGCACCATGTAATCGGCGGCCTGCGCCGCAATATCAATGTCGCGCGTCTATCCACTGGAACTCGCGACTCGCGTAGGTCACCTGCGGACCGCGTGAGGTATTCCTCGAATCGTGGTCCCGGACGCTGAGGTATACCCGCGTCGAAGCGGCTAACCACCGGTATCTGCTGGGCTCCATGACCAGCGTAGTCTCAAAAGACGCGTAGTCTCAGCGGACGCGCATAGAGAATCCCGCGTCGGGCTAAACACCGGAATGATCAATCACGGAGCTCTGCGCTCCGCGTAGTCACGAGGACGCGTAGGCGTAAAGACCGCGTCGAGGGTGGCAAGCCCTCGGTATAATAAGTCAAAGGGGTATGTGATACAATAGCAATTACAGCGGGCTTAACGTTTAACAGCGTAAGCACAACAATAATAACCCCACACATAATAATCACGAATACTAACACCGTAGCATCTAACGTGCTTACTCGTCAAATCAACAAGAAAGTATTACAAGGCTATCACGAACCAATACAATCAAGTTATTCACACGAGGTACTTTCTACTAACAAGTTGAATTTTATCCCCGAAGTACTTCATACATTAAATCTTTAAAAGATCGTTACTTCACAAAAATCACACAATACGTAGTATATAAAAATAGAGTGATTATCTTTTTCAAAGTAAATCAATTACTTCTCTTTGTAAAATCAAGTAGCATTCTTTTCCGATGTTCAAGTTTGCCTAATTTCAATGTTCAAGTTTGCCTAATTTCCAGTGTTCAAGTTTGCCTAATTTCCAATGTTCAAGTTTCTCATTTTAGAAAGGTTTAGTAGTTCGTAGTCTTATTCATTTAAGAATATAATTCTCCTTTAAACAATCGAGAAACCTAAGCCTTATATGTGAGTAGGATATTCTTGTTTATAACAATCTTATTCTGTAGTGATCTAGGAAATATCATTTTGTCTCATCTTAGCTTACATGCGGATGGAAGTTTCTCTTGGTTTTAATAATACTTAATTAGTCAAAGCAGTTCCTTTTAATGTATTTGCGATGGTTTGTCGATACGTTACGATTTCGAAATCGGTAAAACATTCTTAAGCGTTATACCTAACTTCCCGTAAAGCTAGTATAACTCTTAAGTTTTCAAAACCAAGTATTACTTCTTCTTTCAAAATGATTCAAAAATCTTTTGAAATACTTCAAATTCTTTATTAATACATAACAAGCGATTTATAGTTCAAATCGATTACCTTTTAAAAACCACGTGTATTTTCTTACCAATAAATTTGTTATAACCAACTTCCATAAAGCGTTATAACCTTTATGTTTTACATAATCAAATACATTTAGCACTTTGTCGTCTGCGTACTACATAGTTCACACGTATCATGCTAGAAGAGATAGGAAGAGGTTCGCATACCTCGCGGCAGTATCGACTAATAGCAAAATGCTCCAGTACCTCAAGCCGTCGGCTACTCCTTGCGGTAGATCGCGCCACGTGGTACTTGACCTATAAGGCCACAGTGGCGCATTAACATTTAGGTCTAGCAGTAGAACATTCTCTGAGAAAATTCGGCGCCTCCCGCATGACGGCGTAAATCTCCTCTCTGTCGGGTAGGCTACCAAGCCAACGGGGGTTATCATCTAACCTAGCAGTGCAATTCTACTCGCGGTACTACTACCGAGTCTCTTTATGTCTGACCACATGTAAGCAGTTTAGTACTCTTCTTGAAAAGGTTTCTTATTATTGGGCTTAAGTCCAAAGGCATTGCCGACAACAGCGTTCGATTCTATATATACGTATCTTGACTATATAGTCTAACAATCATGTAATTTCCAATTACAATAGAGGACAAGATATTTACCTCGATAAGCCCGTAATTATCAGAGTATAAAGTCGATCTGAAGCAATCGTTTAGCTCGACTCAGTGCGCTCAACCGGCTCCAAACTACCGCCGAAGTTCTAACCAACTACATACTACTCGACTAACCATGGAGATTTTCCTTAGGGTTTCGGTTGGTGGTGAGTAAGTATAATAGTATTTACGGGCTTTTCGTATAGGTATAACCTTAGAATCTGACAAGGTATATGGCTAAGGTAATTTGGGCATTATAATGATACTTTTGAGAGTATTTCTACCAGAGGGGTATTATCTGAAAACAACTAGGCTAGGGGTACCCCGGCTAGCACCCGAGGAGGGTGTATACCCTCGGCCTGCCAGCTGGGGAACTCGACGAGGAGGAAGGCTTTTGGGCGAGAACCACGAAGGGAGAGGGAGGATTTTAACACTTAGAAGATTTTAGGATGAAGAAAGTCTTGACATAGAGTGGTATTTATAGGCGACCAATGCGACGATGGCGAATCATGCCAAGTGCAAGGCAAGTGTAGGGCGAATCTTGCCAAGTGCCGTAACCAACTAACACGCAAATATCCTGCCAACTAAA
Organism: Przewalskia tangutica; assembly: GCA_029844215.1. NCBI lineage: Eukaryota > Viridiplantae > Streptophyta > Magnoliopsida > Solanales > Solanaceae > Przewalskia > Przewalskia tangutica. Next base: position 107,195,010 of record CM056721.1, read on the forward strand.
GCCATTCAATCGGCCGCAATAACGCCTCGCGTCCGTGATTGGAGGGTGACAAGTGTCGCCTCCCGTTGGTCCAAAATGTTTAAGTCTCTCGGAAAAATCCGCCAAAAATAAAATATGGCATAGCGGAAATTCCCATCTGAAAGGTGTAAGCGTTTGGCGAAAAGCGACTCTAGCAGGGTGTTGTGCACAAAATTAAATCGGCGAAGCCTCTTGAAGTTGAAATTTCCTCGTGCGTCCTGCGTACATACTGCGGAAATCTGAGGGTATAACATTCTCCTCATAGAAACATTCGTCGAATGTTCCTTCTAGAATCTTAAAACAAGCGGCGGTATAGTCCTCATTTCTATGCTTACGAAAACAATCACGCCACGCGTAGCCGGAACCAACTTGCGCAAAAAATACTTACCTCGAGTCACGAGGACACGCTCTAACATCCTGCGCTCCCGTCAGTGCAAATATAATTCGCCGTACTTTCTCCATACAAAAGAAATGATCATCTACGCTCGCCATACGCTCGCAACTTCCGCCGTGTCGTACCGCTTCTCGTACACTCGAATTCTTACCACGTGATACCACTTTTGTCACTTTGCGGCGTAAACCTTACCGAGCAACCCGACAAATGATGCCGGATGCGTCACGATCAACTGCGGCTATCGTACACGAACTCTTGATCTTGCTTGATTTAGAAACTCGGGGTTACTATCTCTAACGGGGTCATCGTGGCGGGAACACTCTGGATGGATTTCCGATACTTCCGATCATAACAATACGAAAGGCCAGGACGTCTTGCCTCTAAGTCGGACGGCGAGAACTAACATATAGGCAACTGGCCTATTCTTCCATGAACTCAAAAAGGGCCCAAGTAACTCGGGCTAAGTTCCTCTGTTTTTCCAAAACTTCGTCACCCTATCAGGGTGGTACATGAAGACCGGCCGTCGGCGAACTCTGGCGTCGTCGCCGATCATCATACGATTTCCACTGGTGCGGAACTTCTTCAGACAAACCTCATTATCACGATGCTGTGGAACAAGCTGAACATTTATGCGAACGCGCAACGTCAGACCAATCGGCCGTGACTTACACTTCCGCCGCTTACAAGGCTTCGTAAGCGACATCAGAACAACGAAATGGTAGCTTAAGCGCTCCCTCTACGAGAGACAACAATCCCGCGCTACCCACGAAATCAGCGCGCGGCAGGGTGAATGCGATCGAGACTACTTTGAGTTCTTAACCTTGCACAGTAAAACTTCGAAACAAAAAGCGGTAGTAACACAGGCTCCATGCGCCATAAGGTGAAGGTAGGCACCGTGCGACCTTACAACCTTTTGATAACTCGGCCACGGTAGAGTAAGCGGTCGGCCGAAAAACACGATGGGCTGCCCCGTCGACCAGACTGGTCGACGCGTCCACGAACTTCGTCTGTTTGGTTAACTAAACTTGGGCCTAACACCCTCGTGATCCCACCACCGTGGCACCACATGACCCCACCAACAAGCGGGTTGCGGGTTGACCGTAATCGTCCTCAGGCGACCGCGCGCATGATACTAGCTCGAAGGAAAACTCTCGCTAATCACGTTCACGAAAACCTGGCGGTCTTCTTAGCTCGGCTACCCTCTTTCATTTCACACTACTCGGGGACTTATCCCATGGCATAGCTCGCGTGCACTATGCACTCCTATGAGATCAAACATAACACTTACGCTTTACGAGATGGCGCACCTGCAAGGTCTGCGTATAAAGCTCTAAGGCTCACTTTCTCTATCCGCTCGACATCTTACTCGGTTAAACAACCGTGATCTAATCAAAACTAACACCTGCTATCGAACATAGCACTTAAGGTATACTCTTTGATCACGTAAACAAAACTCTAGAGGTTAAAGATATACACTGTAACTCTTTGTTTCACTCCATGTCGTTCTAATCAAACTGCGTAGTGCATGTGAGGAGATGACAAACTACCGCGATCACGAAGGCTAAGTCCTCGCTTACTAGGACACTCTTTCGACATTAGACCACGGCGGTCATGCCGTGCAACAAGTACCCGACTAAAGGCGACATTCCCGGGATGGCGTGCATCATGTAATGAGCGGAAGCCACAGGTTACGGCGACTCTGCACGCGCGCCGAGCGTCACGAAATTCGTGGAAGACCACTCTGCGGTGGATGTGCATAATCAAATCTGTTGGTGAGGTGACTCGCCTCGAAAGTTACCAAAGGACCTTCTTTGCTCTGGCCTCTTACATTGTCGCCGTTAACGCGTCGATCTCTACGTTTCTCGGCTGCTGCGCGTAAGCCGTACGAGCCATGCTCGAGCCTAGCGAAGGATTACCCGCACGACGCCTGTAGGTAGTCGTCAAGACTCGCGATACATCGGTATACTCTGCGGTAGCCAAATCCATAGCTAATGCGGTCGCCTCTTTGCGATCTATATTCCTTTGTTCCGTCGTGGGCGAAGATTCAAATATCATGGCGCGATGGAGCTGCGCGTAGTGCTAAACTTTCTTGGGGCTAGTGATGTCGCGAAATCCCGAATGAAGCACCTAACTCGGGTGATGATTGGGCTGTGCCCTCGTAACCCTCTGGACTCTGCTCGCGGCTCCGCCGGCGCCTTGCCTCACGGGCGGGTTGCCCTGCGGAGGCATAGCGGTAAGGGAAAGAAATGCGTTTAGAGGTCCGACTTACAACCGGCTCTGAGGCGCGATCTCGGAGTGAGAAGAATGAAACCAATCCTAAATACCTATAGCCTCACGATTATTGGTGTGGTGCGCGCGCGATAATCAGACTCTTGGATACGATGCGTAGACCTTTCAGAGGATTAAGCGCTCACGATACCACTTTTGTAACGACCGTTCGGGGCGTTCTTGGTGCCTTACCGGGCACCCTAGTGACCTGACATCGAGTGTCAGTGAACATAAAGACAATACATGAAACGATGTAAAATAGCGGTGAAATAAGAAGCGGACTAACCAAAGCGGTTACCCGGTATATATATAAATAGCAATTGACGATTTACAACCTGCTACAAATTCTGCGCAGCGGTACTACGGACCTCTGAAATGATACGACAATAATGGCGGGGCGGGGCCGCCAAACCCACGAATGTAAAGCACTTTCTGACGAGGACTATACGTGATAAGCCTCGGAGAAGCGGAGCTTCCCAAAAAACTGTGATCCTAAGGCGAGGATCGGCGGCGGTGTACCTTTACTGCGGCGTGAGCGGCCCCGAGAAAGGTCGATCTGAGTGCAGAGTATGTGGCGAAAATAAATCACGTAAATGAAATCATAGTAGTCTATATAAAGCGGGAGACATGTATGATAACGAACTACGATTCCTGATAAATAGCGATCGTGTCAAGTCGGGGACTCGCGCCGAAGTTATCACAATAAAGCGTGCGGGGTAAATGCGAAGGCATGGCGGCCTACTAAGACCAGCGATGCCAAAAATACCTGGCGTATCCAGGGTCTTTCTAGGCGCGCATGTCGAAGTGGCCGCCGCGCGCAATATCGATGTCTTGGCGTCTATCCACTGGAACTCTCGCGACTCCGCATAGGTCACGCGGACCGCGTGAGGTATTCCTCGAATCATGGTCCCCGGACGCTGAGGTATACCCGCGTCGAAGCGGCTAACCCTCGGTATCTGCTGGGCTCCATGACCAGCGTAGTCTCAAAGACGCGTAGTCTCAGCGGACGCGTAGGAATCCCCGCGTCGGGCTAAACACCGGAATGATCAATCCACGGAGCTCTGCGCTCCGCGTAGTCACGAGGACGCGCATAGGCGTAAAGACCGCGTCGGTGGCAAGCCACCGGTATAATAAGTCAAAGGGTATGTGATACAATAGCGATTTACAGCTTAACGTTTAACAAGCGTAAGCCAATGATAATAACCCGCACATAATAATCACAAGATACTAACACCGTAGCATCTAACATGCTTACTCGTCAAATCAACAAGAAAGTATTACAAGGCTATCACAAACCAATACAATCAAGTTATTCACACGAGGTGCTTTCTACTAACAAGTTGAATTTTATCCCGAAGTACTTCATCATTAAATCTTTAAAGATCGTTACTTACAAAAATCACACAATACGTAGTATATAAAAATAGAGTGATTATCTTTTTCAAAGTAAATCAATTACTTCTCTTTGTAAAATCAAGTAGCAACGTTCTTTTCGATGTTCAAGTTTGCCTAATTTCGATGTTCAAGTTTGCCTAATTTCCGATGTTCAAGTTTGCCTAATTTCAATGTTCAAGTTTCTCATTTTAGAAAGGTTTAGTAGTTCATAGTCTTATTCATTTAAGAATATAATTCTCCTTTAAACAATCGAAACCTAAGCCTTATATGTGAGTAGGATATTCTTGTTTATAACAATCTTATTCTGTGTAGTGATCTAGGAAATATCATTTTGTCTAAATCTTAGCTTATGCGGATGGAAGTTTCTCTTGGTTTTAATAATACTTAATTAGTCAAAAGCAGTTCCTTTTAATGTATTGCGATGGTTTGTCGATACATTCGATTTCGAAATCGATAAAACATTCTTAAGCGTTATACCTAACTTCCCGTAAAGCTAGTATAACTCTTAAGTTTTCAAAAACCAAGTATTACTTCTTCTTTCAAAATGATTCAAAAATCTTTTGAAATACTTCAAGTTCTTTATTAATACATAACAAGCGATTATAGTTCAAATCGATTTACCTTTTAAAAACCACGTGTATTTTCTTACCAACGTAAAATTGTTATAACGACTTCCATAAAGCGTTATAACACTTTATGTTTTACATAATCAAATACATTTGCTTTTGTCGTCTGCCGTACTACATAGTTCACACGTATCATGCTAGAAGAGATAGGAAGAGGTTCGCATACCTCGCGGCAGTATCGACTAATAGCAAAATGCTCAGTACCTCAGAAGTCGGCTACTCCTTGGCCGGTAGATCGCGCCACGCGTAGTACTTGACTATAAGGCCACTGGCGCTTATTAACATTTAGGTCTAGCAGTAGAACATTCTCTGAGAAAATTCGACCTCCCCACATGTGGCGTAAATCTCTCTCTGTCGAGTAGGCTACCAAGCCAACCGGGGGTTATACATCTAACCTAGCAGTACAATTCTACTCCGGTACTACTACACAAGTCTCTTGTCTGACCCTATGTAAAAGCAGTTTAGTACTCTTCTTGAAAAGGTTTCTTATTATTGGGCTTAAGTCGAAGGCATTGCCGAAACAGCGTTCGATTCTATATATACGGTATACTTCAACTATATAGTCTAACAATCATGTAATTTCCAATTACAATAGAGGACAAGATATTTACCTCGATAAGCCCATAATTATCCGAGTATAAAGTCGATCTGGGCAATCGTTTAGCTCGACTCGTGCGCTCGACCGCTCCAAACTACCGCCAGAAGTTCTAACCAAACACACATACTACTCGACTAACCATGGAGATTTTCCTTAGGGTTTGGTTGGTGGTGAGTAAGTATAATAGTATTTACGGGCTTTTTATAGGTATAACCTTAGAATACAACAAGGTATATGGCTAAGGTAATTTGGGCATTATATGATACTTTTGAGAGTATTTCTGCGAGGGGGTATTATCTGAAAACAACTAGGCTAGGGGTACCCGGCTAGCACCCGAGAGGGGGTGTATGCCACCGGCCTACCAGCTGGGGAACTCTCGGACGAGGGGAGGGAAGGCTTTTGGGCGAGAACCACGAGAAGGGAGAGGGAGGATTTTAACACTTAGAAGATTTTAGGATGAAGAAAGTCTTGACATAGAGTGGTATTTATAGGCCAAACAATGGCGACCAATGGCGAATCATGCCAAGTGCAAGGCAAGTGTAGGGCGAATCTTGCCAAGTGCCCAACGACTAACACACAAATATCCTGCCAACTAAAGCCATTCCAATCGGCCACAATAACGCCTCGCATCCGTCAATTGGAGGGTGACAAGTGTCGCCTCCCGTTGGTCAAAATGTTTCGTCTCTCGGAAAAATCCATAAAAATAAAATATGGCATAGCGAAAATTCCCATCTGGCTGTGAAAGCGTTTACGTAAGCGACTCTAGCAGGGTGTTGTGCACAAAATTAAATCGGCGAAGCCTCTTGAAGTTGAAATTTCCTACGTGCGTCCTGCGTGCATACTGCGGAAATCGGGGTATAACAGACCTCCTTGGGGTGCGTTCATCTGCGGTAAGGCAAGTAGGTCTAGATCCACGTTCTTAGGATCTACGTTGGTGTCGGGAGCTCCGTCTTTTAGGAGGCTCTACTTTTGGGTATGATCTCACTGTTGTAGATAGTTTTATCTGATCGGGGTATGGCGGGGCCTGTCCGCCATAGTTGTATATTTCCTTAAGTGCGTAGTCATGTTATGCGATTATCGAAGTGTAGCTGCTAAACCATGTTTATATATATATCTTAGAAAGCGTGTTTTCTCACATAAACTATGTCTTATTTTATAAATTGTTTCATGTCTTGCTTTATATTTCCGCTGATTACTCTGATGTATGACTAATTGGGTGCCGGTGAGCGCGATCCACGGGCCGGAATGGGTCGTGACATTATGTCACATGATTCATCGATTGCAGTGTGTCCATAAATGGGCCGGGTTACGTTATCACGTATGGATAATCAAAGCAAGCTTCAAAATAAGAAGTCCCTCCATAAAGGGTCGGATTATGTTATGTAAGATATGTAAGTTATGTGAAAAAGAACTTGATCAAATTCTTAAGTATGTATGTAAGAATATGATGTTAATCCATATTGAAAGAAGGAAAAGAACGACTAATGTACGATTGATTTCATGAGTTAAAATGGCACGGTAGGATCTGGTACTAAATTTTTATACTTTCCCCTGTCATTCTTTTATAAAATTATGATTTGATTACAATACCTTATTTCCGTTCCATACTTGGTACTGTTATCTTGACCCCGCCGGAAGCTGCGTTAAATGCCGCGGTATTAGGTACCAGGTTGGTGATCTAGTTCTTAGGATCTCTGTTGATTTTGGGAAGAAGCTCCGTTCGCTCAGGAGGCTTATCTTTTAGTACGGATCACTGTTGATGTAGATTATGTATATTGAGTATGGCGGGCCTGTCCGTCCTGATGGTTATATCAAAAATTCTTAGAAATTACATAGTCATATCTTGTGGGTCAGTTTGTAAAGAAGAAGGATGTAACTGCTTTTGGCTATGTATATATATGTCCAGGGAGGTAGCCTTATCGGCTAGCTTGTTGTTATTTTTCCTGTTGATATACGTTATGAGTTTTATGTATGTTCCGCTGATTATCTCTGATGTTTACTTGTAAGGGTGCCCAGGTAGGGCACCAGTCGCGGGTCCGGGGTCGGGTCGTGACAGTATTATGGTCATTATAGGTTGACATTCTACGTGTGGCGTATTCGACTTAGCAAGTAGATTAAGCCGAAGAGGTATGTGGAACTTTTCCTATCTTCTTGAGCATGAGTTTTATGAATGTATAGTACGGTTGACGTACATGTTTTAAATGAATTCGGTTTCATTTTGGTATCATTGACTTGTGTAAAAATGTCCAAATTTAGTTGAGTTGGAGAGTTAAATTCACTTGATTTTAAATGATGTAAATGCCTTAGTTTTCAAAAGACATAAAGTGTTATAATGACTTTATGGGAAGTTAGTTATAACGACTTTATGGAAAGTTAAAAGAGTGGTTTACTTGATTGATTTAAAAAGAGGATAAACGACTTGATTTCAAGAAAAGTATCTTGATTTGAAAGGTGGACATGCCTTGATACTACGGGTGTTAGTATCTCATGGTTATTACATGAAAAGGTTCTTTTTAAAAGAATAGAAGTACGTAGTACTTTGGATTAAATTCTCGGATTTTTACATGATGGTGCCTTAACTTTAATTAATGAGAGTTAAAGATTGTTAACTTGCATATGTTTGCTTATGATAGCCTCTTTGGTGCAAGTGTTATATTTCTACGCTACCATGCCACTCATTGGAGGGCCGATCATCTTGTTGTGTATTTTATTTGGACCTGCCGACAGTGATGAAGGATTCCACGGGTATGCTTCCACTATATTGCTCCATGGACATGCTTACACGATGAAGGATTCCGTGGGCGTGCGGGCATGATGCGGGTTCGATCCCCGGATGATACTATTATCCATGGACTAGCTCTCCATGAAGGCATATAGCAAGATCACGAGGATTCCACGGGCATGTTATATATATAAATTATACTTTGTGCATGCCGACAGTGATGAAGGATTCCACGGGCACGCTTTGATATTGTGGGTTTAAGACCCATGGTTAGATTGGCTTAATGATACTACGGGCGGATGACCCTAATTTGATCATAAGCTTCATATTTTTAAACGGTAAAGTTTACTCTTATTTACTCTCATTATTAATAAGGCACAGTGTACTATTAATTTGGTTATCATACATGTCTCCAACTTTATTTTAGACTATATAATTTCATTACAGTACTTTCAGTTTCGCATACTTGGTACATAATTTTGTCGACTCCACTTTCCTCGAAATTTGCGTTAAGTATCGCGGTAGAGTACCTGATTTCGATCCCGCTCTTAGGATCACGATTCGACTTTTGAGAAGCTCCATTACTCTGGAGGTTCATCTTTTGATATGGATCCTTGTTGTTGTAGATTCATGTATATTCAGGGGTATGGCGGGGCCCTGTCCCGTCACAGTTGTTATGTCAAAAACTCTTAGAGGTCTGCAGTCATGTTTTGTGGGTTGGACTTGTAAAAGATGTGCCTCTTATGTTATGTATATATACAGAAAGGTGGCCTTATCGACTAGCATGTTTCTTATTTCACAGTACTGCATATCTATGAGCTTTATTTATATTCCGCTGGTTATCTCTGATGTATACCTGTAAGGGTGCCCAGTTAGGGCACCACTCGCGGGCCCGGGGTCGGGTCGTGACAACATGGAGCTTCCTTAAGGATTTCTCAGCCAGGAGGCAACAAGGTATGGAGACTAATTAAATCCTTATGTGGATTAAAACATGCTCCAAGTCAATTGAATTTCAAACTCACAGAAGCACTGATACAAATGGGGTTCAGACAGTCTCAATATGATCACTCTCTGTTCACAAAGAATACTGACAAGGGAATAACTCTAGTATTTGTGTATGTGAATGAAATGCTAATAACAAGAGATCACATCAAACATATATAAGAAACAAAACAAGTATTACACCAAGCTTTCAAAATGAAAGATGCGAGAAACTAAAATATTTATTGGGAATAGAATTTGCAAGATCAGGAAAAAGTATCCTTATGCATCAAAGAAAATATGTCTTAGAACTTATTTCTGGATTGTCTGTTGCTAAGCCTATAAACACTCCTATAGATTACAGTCTAAATGTCACGACACGACCACATTTGCGGTGTCTACAGGTACCACTTACGGTATACATCGAGAGATAATCAGTGAAACATCATCAAACTTAAAAATTAATTATTGAAGACATAAGCAATAGGTTAGTAGATAAGGCTACCTCCTGGACATATATATATATATATATATATATATATATATATATATATATATATATATATATATATATATATATATATATATATATATATATATATATATTTATATATATATCTATATATATATATAGAAGCGACTACATGTCATACAAGATTTGTGGACAAATACTATGGCGGACAAGGCCGCGTGTACCACGAATACATAGCCATGACAAGTTCGAACATTGGAGCCGTCTCAAAATGCTGAACCGGGATCCTAAGCTCGCGGATCCACAGCGTAATACCTAAACTGCGGACATGAGCGCGGACCCGAAGAAGTCGATCTGTAGTCCAGAATATGGAGCGAGTAAGTCTGATAAACAAATCATAAATGTACAAAAAAATGACGAGGCAAGTATAAAAGTAAATACGGATCTGTTATATCCGTATTTCGAGTATATGCGTGAGGCGTGCGTATTCAATTTGAGCCTTAAAGTAGGCATAGGTTCGAATTTGTGCATAGCTACCATAAGTCGTTTTTCGGCGAAGCGTTTCCATGACTTTGAAGGGAAAATTCCGGCTATGTCATTTATAATTTTTGCGGATTTTTAGAGGCGAAAGCTTTTGGACCAGCGGGAGGACAAGTGTCACCCTCCCATTGGAAACAGTGGGCGGACAAAGCTAGCCCACTTGTGCGTTTTTGGTGTTGAAATTTTGGTCGAGGGTTAGGTAGGATATTTTGTGTAGATGGATAAGGTAGCACGTGGCTAAATCTTGGCCTTACACTTGCTATGCACTTGTCTTCATCTTGGCCATTGGTTGGTTGGCCTTCACGACTATAAATACCCTCTAGTTGAAGGCATTCTTCGTCAAAACTTGAGCATTTCTCTAAGTCTCAAACTACTCCCTCCTCTTGAGTTTAGTCCACCACCCTCCCCATGGCAGAAAGTACCCTCCACTTTGAGAGCCTAGCCGAGGCAAACCCACTTTAAGTGAGGCTTGGCGAGTGGGTACCCCCACTAACTAGTGGTTTTAAGTAAAATACCCACTTGTTGTGGTATAGAAATACTCTCTAGTATTGTTATAATGTCCAAATACCTTAGCTGAATACCTTGTAGTATTCCCAAAGTTACACTTATACAAAAGCCAGAAAATACTATTATACTTCCCTCGATCCAAAAGCGAAACCACTAAGTAAATCTTACTTTAGTAGTTGAAGTTATAAGTAGAAGTTAGTTAGAACTTCTAAGGGTTGGTTGGAGGCGGGTCGGGCGCGCGGAGTAGGAGCTAAACCTTGCTCGGGATCGACATATAAACTCGGATAATTTTGGGCTTATCGAGGTAAACATTCTTGACCTTCATTTGTAATTGGAAATTACATGTTGTAGGAATATATAGTTGAAGTATACTATATATAGGGTGAGCATTATAATTGTGCGGCAATGTCTTTTGACTTAAGCACGAATTTAAAGAAAAAGCGAGCTGTAATTACATGGGGTGTATTCTGATGAACTTGTGTAGTATTCTTGTGTAGTAGAATTGTACGTCGGTTAGGCGTGTTAACCCCACTGGTTGGCTTGGTAGTGGCCGGCCTCGATAGAGAGGAGATTTCTGTTTGTTGCGGGAGAGTCTTCTTAGAATTTTACGTAGAATATTCTACGTCGGGATCTAAAGATTTTAATAGGCGTTTTGTGGCCTCTATAGGTTGTAGTACTACGTGTGGAGTGATCTGCGTGACTGAGAGTGTAGCGGACGGTTTGAGAAGTACTTGGGCGTTTTGCTATTAGTCGATAATCGTCGCGAGGTATGTGAACCTCTTCTTATCTGTTCTAGCATGATATGTGTATAACTATGTAGTGCGGTGAGCGTCATTGTGTTAAATGTATTTGATTGTTTTTAAGCATAAAGTGTTATAAGCGACTCTAGGTAAGTGAGAAATGCTTTGTGGTTTCTTTTAAAGATAAGCGGTTGACTTATAGCCAAGTGGATGTGTGATAATAAAGGACCTTGAAGTATTCTAAAAGATTAAGAAACCTTTTGAAAGAAGTGTATACTTGGTTTGAAAAACATAAGAGTTATACATTTCATGAGAAGTTAGGTGTAACTTAGAGAGAGATAAAAAGAATGGTTTAATGGTTTAGAAGTTAAGAGACTTATTCTTAAAAGATAAGAGACTTGACTTAATATGGATGTTGTGTGAAACCTCATTCGTGAGTAATGAGTACTTGGTTTTGGAAAGAATAATGTTTCTTGATTTGGAAATCGGAATGTGTATCGACAAACCAACTGCGGCGTTAATAAAGGAAAATGTATTGAATAATTAAGTATTATTAAAACCGGTAGAAACCTCATCTGCATAGAAGCTAAGATGAGACAAAATGATATTACATTTTCTAGATCATGTTTGCTTAATAAGGTGATTATGAACAAGAATAACTGCTACTTTATGGCATATGTTACTCGATTGTTTTTAAAAGAGATTAAGACATTGAACTATGAAACTTTTGAGAAAGAGACTTGTGTAATTGAAATTAGGCAAAGCTGGAACTTTAGGAAAAGAAAGGCATTGTGTTGTCTTGAATGGTTTAAAACATAAGGTGTTATAACGATTTTATGGGAAGTTGGTTATAACGACCTTATGAAAACAAAAGAAAGGTTTTATCATTGGTTTTTAATGTAGTAACTTGACTTTAGTAAGAGAAGTGTTTTGGTCACAAAAAGAAGGCATGGTGTTGCCTTAATTTGGTTTACTTAAAGATGTAAGTCACTCTATTTTTATACTACGGGTATCGGGTGACTTTTATAAAGGAATAGATCTCTTCAAAGGAATTTAACGTCGTAGTAAGTTAGGGTTAAAACCGGACTTGGGCATAAAATGAAAGTACTTGAGTTGTTATGAATCTTGCCTATGCTTGTTGTTGTGAAACTTGCCTATGCTTCTTTGTTGTGAATCTTGCCTATGCTTGTTGTTGTGAGACTTGCCTATGCTTGTTGTGATAGCCTTTGTTGTGCAAGAATTGTGTTTCTATACTCGTGTCTCTCGATGGAGGTCGGTTGACTTGTTGAGAACTTACTTGGGCGTCTTGCGGTGTGGAGAAATTCCGCGAGTGCGTTCGTTGATAGTGTTACTTTTGCTAATCGCTTTGGACATCTTGACCACGATCGTGGCGCGCGGGTATCTTCCATTTGATTGCGCTTTGTTGTTTCCTTTTGGACATCTTGACACGATCGTAAGCGCCGCGGGTATCTTATTTGGAATCTTTGTCTTATTGTTTCCCTTTGGACATCACGGACACGATCGTGGCTGCGGGTATCTTCCATTTGGAATGTTGTCTTAGTGTTTCCCTTTTGGACATCACCCGACCACGATCGTAGGCGCGGGTATGCTCCTTTTGGATTCTTTGTCTTATTGTTATCATATCATAGGCTGGCGGTGAGGAAGGAACTCATGGCGCAGTGATGATTTGGAGGGCGTGGTTCCCTGACTTGATATGACTATTTATATGTTGTGTACTGTAGTTTGGTTATCATACATGTCTCTGCTTTATATAGACTGCTATGATTTCATTTCTGATATTTCTGATTTCACATACTTGGTACTGTTATGCGGCCTCCTTGAAGTGCGTTCATCTGCGGTAGAGTCGTCGGTTGTCGATCCCCTTTTAGGATCACGCTTTGTGTTGGGAAGCTCGTTCCTTGGAGGCTTATCTTTGGTATGTTACCACAGTGCAGTAGGTCAGTGTACATTCGAGGTATGGCGGGGCCACTGTCCGTCATCGTTGTTATGTGTAAATCGTAAGTGCATAACCTTTGTTGTGGCGGGAGTTTGTAAAAGGATAAGCTGTTCGGGTATTTATGTATATATGATGAAGGCAAGCTGTTTTGGTTGCTGTTTATTTATTTTGTCTCTAAATTCATGTTCATGTTTTATTTCCGTGATTTTCTCGATGTTGTATCACTAAGGTGCGGGTAAGGCACCGATCACGGGCAGGTTGGTCGTGTGAAGATCTACCGTGCCATTACAATTCTGACTCATGAACTTAATAAATGCGTCATTATCTTTTCCCGTTTTCAATAAAGTTATAGTCAAATTATTACGTACATACTTAGGAGAAATCATTAAGTTCATAACCATAACTTATTTATCTTGCATAATATAATTCGGCCGCTTTACGGAGGGCGCCTATCTTGCCGACCCGTTATGGGGCGCGATAAAATCATATAAATGCGCCCGTAAGGTATACGGCCCGATCGGGGGCGATAAAGTCACATAAGTCGCCCGTAAAGGTATCTTTGCGGGCCCAATCTGGGGCGCGATAAAGTCACGTAAAGTCTGCCCGTAAAGGTATCTTTGCGGCCCAATCTGGGGCGCGATAAAATCGAAAATCTGCCCGTAAGGTATCTTGCCCGACCCGATGCGGGGCGCGATAAAATCACGTAAGTGCGCCCGTAAAGGTATCTTTGCGTAAAAATAGGAAGCTTATGATCAACTTAGGGCCGCTGCCCGTAGTATCGTTTGGCAATCCTACTCACGGGACTATTTCACCGCATGGGTCATGTGGTCCATGATAGAGGTCATCCGCCGCGTGGGACTATTTCACCGCGTAGGTCTGTGAACTTCATGAGGTCATCGCGCCGCGTGGGACTATTTCACCGCGTAGGACTATTTCACCGCGTGGGCCGGTGGGCCCATGATACAAGCGCCCGCTTTCGCGTCATGGGTAGCAATTCCATGGAATCGTAGTAACGGGGTTTACCGCGAGAATAACATAACCTAGCTCAGTAGGCTATAAATGCGTATCATAAGCACTCTGAAACATTATGCATAACATAAGCACTTCTGGGCATCATGCATAACATAAGCACTCTGAAACATCATACATAACATAGGCACTGCAAACATCATACATAACATAAGCACTTCTGAGCTTATCTCATGCATAAAGCAAGTTAAGAAATCCACAACTTCTTATTAACCTTATTTACATCTGTTATCTTTTTAGTTTGCTTAAGGCACTAACGTGTCATTATAAAATCAGGAATTTAACCCAGTACTCGTACCTTTATTCTTTTAAAATGACTATTTTCAGTATAAAACTTCAAGATACTAATAGCAGTAGTATCGAGTCATATCTACTTTTCAAGACAAGTCACGATACTTTTTAGAAATACATTTATCGAACTTCTAAATCAAGTGACTTCCCTTTAAAATATTTAAGCAATTGATGCCTTTAAATCAAATTGCCTTCATTATTTCAAGTCATCTCTTTGTTTCTGATACTAGAAAAAACCATTCTTTTAACCTTCCATAAAGTTGTTATAACCAACTTCCCATAAAGCCGTTATAACTCTTTTATGTCTTAGGCAAATTCATTCCTTTTATAACGAGACTTATACTTTCAAATCAAGTTACATAGCTTTCAAAATACTTCAAGTCTCTTAACTTTTAGAAACCAAGTTTCTTAACTTAGAATATCAAGTCTCTTTTCTTTAAGAAAATCAAGTTACATATCTTTTCTGAATCAAGCATTCTATACTTTTAAATCAAGTCATTCCTTATTTAAAATCAAGTCCATAACTTGAAAAATAAAGTCTCTTAACCTTTTTAGAATTCAAGATTCATAGTCTTAAAACTTCATACGTAAACTCTTTTAATTTAGTAACATATACTTTTATGCGTTGTGAATAGGTTATACTTATTTATAACGATCTTATTAAAGCAGCCATGATCTAGAAAATGTAATACAATTTTGTCTTATCTTAGCTTCTATGCGGATGGAGGATTCTACTCATTTTAATTTAATTGATTGTCGATCGTGTTCTTTTATTAGCTTTGCAATGGCTTGTTCGATACTTATTCTCATTCGATGCGATAACTTAGCAAAGTCGACTTGACTCAAATCCTTCTGCGACTCTTGCAGCGTCCCCATAAGACTTGGTAAGAACTTAGGATAACTTAGACGTAACTTTTATATAGCGTAAATCAACATACATACCTCTTAACTTCTAAGAGTAGAAGGGATCATGAAATAATACCACATGTATATTTCATACATAGAATCATGCCAAAAGAAGGAAGAGGTTCACATACCTCACGACGATTATCGACAAGTAGCAAAATGCTCCAAAGTACTTCAACCTTGATAGCTATTCTATCCCTTAAGTAGAATCGCTATCGTAGTACTTCAACCTATAATGGCCATGTCGTCTATTAACCTCTAAAGCGTAGAATATTCTAAGTGAAAAGTCACCAAATTCTACGGAAAATCGGACAACACTTCCTTTGTTTCTACATACTTTTCCACCTTTTTCAAGGCCCGAAAATCAATAACTAAATGCCACATTTAAGGCCCAACAATTCAGCAATACAAAGGGGATTACCGCCTTAACGGGGCGTGTAAAATTACGCCCACAATTAATATAAAGCATCCCGACAAGTTAAGCCATTCTCGGCTTCCATCCGTATCAACAACAATGTCAATTTTCCGTTCAATTTCTTTAATCCAAGTTGGTATTCCAATATGTTATATACATAATAACCATTACAACAACTATAAATCCTTTCTTCCAACATGCGGCGATTGTAACTCTGTCAAATTAATTACAACATTAATGGCTAACTTGTCCATTTCGGTTTTAACGTATCGACGTGATCCAAATCTTTTCAAACTTCAATATATATACCACGTGCTCGTTTCTTAACTACTATAACATGTAATCTTCAATTACATTAAGAAGGTGAAGAATTTTACTCAATAAGCCTAATAATGTCCAAGCGCAAAAGTCGATCCTTAGCAACTTTTAGCTCATTCTTATGTTCCAATCCGCTCGAGCACTCATTAGAATCTCATGAAGAACTCATCTTCAAGTTCCGTCTTCAAAGTTGAAGAACACGTTAGGGTTTCGCCTTGCGACTAACTTAAAGCGTCGTTTTTAAGATTTTCTATTGAGATATCCTTCTGATACCCACAGAACCTTGAGTTAAAGTCTTGTGAATAATGGGCCAAAATTACAAAAAACAAATTGTGTGGGAACCTCAAACCCGAGAGCAACAAATGGACAAGAACAATGTCTTGAAATTTTTCTAAGTGTAGGAGACTTAGTCTTGCACTAGGGTAGTATATATAACACAATGGAGGGTCAAGATTACAACATATGTGTGGCTAGGATGAAGAACATTAAATGTTTAGACAAGTGGACAAGTTGACTTGGTCAATTTTCTCAAGCTAGCAAGACTTGTTCATCACGATAGTCGATGACCATTTTACCCTTTCTAATTTTCGTCCAAGACCGTGTGGGGGTGCCGTGTGCCTCCGTTCGTCCATAAAATTTTGTAACCCTCGTGGGCCCCACAAAATGTAAAATTTCTCGAGTGGGCCCTACGTGACCAAATTCGTAAAATACATTTCCACAATGATACTAAATGCCATACTCCTCAAATAATGTATTTTGAGAATCTAATTCTCATCAACGAACATTTTTCCTTTCCGACGTTCGGAAGATTTTTCCGTCGGAAAAACAATTCTTTCTTTCGTACCAATTTTGAGTCATGATTCCTTACGTACATTCTCTTAAACATGTCCTTGAATTACGGGGTGTAACATTCTTCCCCCCTTAGAAACATTCGTCCCCGAATGTTCTTTCGGAGTCCAATCTCATTAATATCGACATAGTCTCCTTTTACTACACCCTTCATACAACATATGTCATCCACGGCCACATAACATACTCATACTAAAACGTCAACCTGAACTCCAAATGTCGACGTCGGTTATCTGCATAAAGTTTCTGCTGACTCTGAGCTTACTAATAATCTTCTCTGGATAAGCTTCGCCTTATCCACAGCCCGCTGAATCAAGTCTAGGCCAATTATCTGAACCTCGCCTATGTGGAACCCACCAATCGGCGATTCTACATTTTCTTACAGGTTTTACTCTTTCCGTACTTCCAACTTATACTAGCATACGTACATAACCTCGTCTGATTGGCCTCGATCTTTGGAGTTACTATATCAAACGATAAAGACCATTTCGTCTCTCGCGACACGGATTAGATGGAGCGCGTCCGAACAGTAAACAATTAATTAGACTTGGGCGCACCTCGTGACCACGCCACGTGGCGGGACTACTACCAAGTGATCCCGTTCCATTTTAAACTATGAGGTGACGTAATAGGTCTTGACCCGACCAGCGTCGTAACTCTTACCGCCGTGCGAATAAAATCTTATTGCCCTAGAAGGCCTTATATACCTAAGGGTCTCGGCGGTTATCAATATTCTTAGGCTCGCATTTTCCATGCTCCAAGCCTACCTTATCAGTCTCCCCGAAAACCGGGTACCATAACTTCTCATAATACCATAATCGTGTTATGCTTGATCGCAGCAACCGTTTCTTACTCATGCGGATCTTATGCATGCAATTCTCTTAAGCCTACCCGTAGCAATCTATTAACATGGCATTCCATTAAGTTCCTTAACATGACTTCTTAAGGGTTCACTACCTGTCGACATTTCGTCGTTTCCCAATTATCTCAAAAATAAAACATAAGGCCTTGCGAGAATTCGTTAAGCTGTTTCATACGCTTCGGTATCTATTTAGTCTTACGAATCCACGGAAATCTAAAATCATTCTAGGCGTCCTATAAATGACCCTCATACATAACTCAGTATAGGCATAAGTCATAATACCAACTATCTACAATCATTACCAACTGGATCGCGATCCGCATGCCGCTACAGGTCGGCTTTGCGCTTTCTGTGGCTGCGATCAGCGTAACTTCGTTAGGGAGAGCGACCTAACAACTGACTCATCGCGCGATCTCGGTGAGAAGAATGAAACCAATCCTAAATGTCCTGCTGACCTCACGATTATAGATGTGGTGCGCGCGCGATAATCAGACTACTGCAGATCTGATGCATGCGTAGACACTTTCAGAGGACTAAGCGCTCGATACCACTTTTGTCACCAGGCCAGGTAGCGCGGTGCCCTACTGGGCGCCACTTGCAAGTATCATCGAGAGATAATCAGTGAGCATACATCAAACTTAAAATTAATTGATAAGACATAAGCAGCGAGTTGGCGATAAGGCGCTCCGCAGACATATATATATATAAATATATAGCCAGCGATTCATCCCTTTTTTTTTCTTACACAACCCAATCCACAAGATATGACTACAGACCTCTAAAAATTCTGGTCAAATACTATGACGGGACAAGGCCCCGCCGTACCCCTGAATACATAGCCATGACAAGCTCCGGAACATTGGAGCCATCTCAAAATCTTTGAACCGGGATCTGGCTCGCGGATCCTGTTGTAATACCTAAACTGCGGACATGAGCGGCCGAAGAAGTCGATTACCAGTGCAGAATATGGAGCGGAAGTAGCGTCTGATGCAGATCATAAATGTACAAAAAATGGCGAAGCAAGTATAAAAGTAAATGCGGATCTACCGTATCATTACAACTCATGAACTTAATCGTACATCATTTTCTTTTCCCGTTTTCAATAAGAGTTATAATCAAATTCTTACGTCATCTTAGGAGAAATCATTAAGTTCATAACCATAACTTATTTATCTTGCATAACATAATCCGACCCTACGGAGGGACACTATCTTGCCGGCCCGTTACGGGATGCGATAAAGTCACGTAAAGTACGCCCGTAAAGGTATCTTGCCGGCCCAATCACGGGGCGCGATAAAATCACATAAGTCTGCCCGTAAAGGTATACTTGGCCCAATCTGGGCGATAAAATCACATAAATCGCCCGTAAAGGTATCTTGCGACCCGATCGGGCGCGATAAAATCCAAAGTCGCCCGTAAAGGTATCTTGCCCGGCCCAATCGGGGCGCGATAAAATCCATAAGTCTTCCCGTAAAGGTATCTTTGCGTAAAAATAGGAAGCTTATGATCAACTTAGAACCACGCCCGTAGTATCGTTTGGCAATCCTACTCACAGGACTATTTCACCGCGTAGGTCTGTGGACCCATGATGAGTCATCCGCCTCGCGTGAGGCTATTTCACCGCATAGGTCGGTGGACGCATGATGAGTCATTAGCCTCGCGTGGGATTATTTCACCGCGTAGGACTATTTCAACGCGTGGGCGCGGTGGGCCCTTGATGATCTAAGCGCGTACTCGCGTCATGGGTAGCAATTCCATGGAATAAGTAGTAACGGGGTTTACCCGCATGAGAATAACATAACCTAGCTCAATGGCTATCATACATATCATAAGCTCTGAACATTATACATAACATAAGCACTCTGGGAACATCATGCATAACATAAGCACTCTGCACATCATCATAACATAAGCCTTCTGAAACATCTGCATAACATAAGCAAGTTAAGAAATCCCCTAACTTCTTATTAACCTTATTTACATACGCTCTCTATTTTTAGTTTACTTAAGGCACTAACATGTCATTATAAAATCCGGGAATTAAACCCAAAGTACTACGTACCTTTATTCTTTTAAAATGACTCTTTTTCGTATAAAACTTCCAAGATACTAATAACCGTAGTATCAAGTCATATCTACTTTTCAAGACAAGTCACAATACTTTTTAGAAATACATTTATCGGCTTCTAAATCAAGTGACTTCCACTTTAAAAATATTTAAGCAATTGATGCCTTTAAATCAAATTTCCCTTCATTATTTCAAGTCATCTCTTTGTTTACAATACTAGAAAAAAAACCCATTCTTTTAACCTTCCATAAAGTTGTTATAACCAACTTCCCATAAAGTCGTTATAACTCTTTATGTCTTAGGCAAATTCATTCCTTTTATAACCAAGAGACTTATACTTTCAAATCAAGTTACATAGCTTTCAAAATACTTCAAGTCTCTTAACTTTTAGAAACCAAGTTTCTTAACTTAGAATATCAAGTCTCTTTTCTTTAAGAAAATAAAGTTACATATGCTTTTCCCGAATCAAGCATTCTATACTTTTAAATCAAGTCATTCCTTCCTTTAAAAATCAAGTCCCATAACTTGAAAAATAAAGTCTCTTAACCTTTTTAGAATTCAAGGTTCATAGTCTTAAAACTTCATACGTAAACTCTTTTAATTCAGTAACATATACTTTTATGCGTTGTGAATAGGTTATACTTATTTATAACGATCTTATTAAAGTAGTCATGATCTAGAAAATGTAATACAATTTTGTCGTATCTTAGCTTCTATGCAGATGGAGGATTCTACTCATTTTAATTTAATTGATTGTCGATACATTTTCTTTTATTAACGCTGCAATGGCTTGTTCGATACTTATTCTCATTCGTGCAGTAACTTAGCAAAGTCAACTTGACTTGAATCCTTACAACGACTCTTACAGCGTCCCGTAAGACTTGGTAGAACTTAGGATAACAAACGTAACTTTTACATAGCGTAAATCAACATACATACCTCTTAACTTCTAAGAGTAGAAGGGATCATGAAATAATACCACGTGTATATTTCATACATAGAATCATGCCAAAAGAAGGAAGAGGTTCGCATACCGCGACGATTATCGACAAGTAGCAAAATGCTCCAAAGTACTTCAACCTTGATAGCTATTCCATCCGCCCAAGTAGAATACGCTATCGTAGTACTTGACTATAATGGCCATATCGTCTATTAACCTCTACGAGCGTAGAATATTCTAAGTGAAAAGTCACCAAATTTTCACGGAAAATCGGACTGACACTTCCTTTGTTTTTACATACTTTTCCACCTTTTTCAAGGCGAAAATCAATAACCAAGCGCCATTTAAGGCCCGACAATTCAGCAATACAAAGGGATTACACGCCTTAACAAGGCGTGTAAAATTCTGCCCCACAATTAATATAAAGCGTCCGACAAGTTAATCCATTCTCGCTTCCATCCATATCAACAACAATGTCAATTTTTCCGTTCAATTCCTTTAATCCGAGTTGTTATTCCAATATGTTATATACATAATAACCATTACAACAACTATAAATCCTTTCTTCATTAACATGCGGCGATTGTAACTACGAGTCAAATTAATTACAACATTAATGACTAACATCCATTTTCGATTTTAACGTATGCGGCGTATCCGAATCTTTTCAAACTTGATATATATACCACGTACTCATTTCTTAACTACTATAACATGTAATCTTGATTACATTAAGAAGGTGAAGAATTTTACTCAATAAGCCCTAATAATGTCCAAGCGCAAAAGTCGATCCTTAGCAACTTTTAGCTCACTGTATGTTCGATCCGCTCGAGCACTCGTAGAAGCTCATGAAGAACTCCTCTTCAAGTTCCATCTTCAAAGTTGAAGAACACATTAGGGTTTCGCCTTGCGACTAACGTAAAAACGTCGTTTTTCCGAGATCTTTCTATTGAGATATCCTTACAATACCCCTAAGAACCTTGGGTTAAAGTCTTGTGAATAATGGACCAAAATTACAAAAAAAATTGTGTGGGAACCTCAAACCCGAGAGCAACAAATGGACAAGAACAATGTCTTGAAATTTTTCTAAGTGTTGGAGACTTAGTCTTGCACTAGGGTAGTATATATAACACAATGGAGGGTCAAGATTACAACATATGTGTGGCTAGGATGAAGAACATTAAATGTTTAGCCAAGTGGACAAGTTGACTTGGTCAATTTTCTCAAGCTAGCAAGACTTGTTCATCCACAATGGTCAATGACCATTTTACCCTTTCTAATTTTCGTCCAAGACCATGTGGGGGGTGCCACGTGTCGCCCTCTCATTCTTCCATAAAATTTTGTAACCCTCGTGGGCCCCACAAAACGTAAAATTTCTCGGGTGGGCCCTACGTGACCAAATCCGTAAAATACATTTCCACAATGATACTAAATGCCATACTCCTCAAATAATGTATTTTGAGAATCTAATTCTCATCAACGAATATTTTTCCTTTCCGACGTTCGGAAGATTTTTCCGTCGGAAAAACAATTCTTTCTTTCGTACCAATTTTGAGTCCTGATTCCTTACGTACATTCTCTTAAACATGTCCTTGAATTACGGGGTGTAACATTCTTCCCCCCTTAGAAACATTCATCCCCGAATGTTCTTTCAGTCGATCTCGTTAGATAGCGACATAGTCTCCTTTTACTACACCGCCATACAGCGTATGTCATCCGCGCCACGTAACATGCTCGTACTAAAGCGTCGGCTGAACTCCAAATGTCGACGTCGGTTATCTGCATAAAGTTTCTGCTGACTCTGAGCTTACTAATAATCTTCTCTGGATAAGCTTCGCCTTATCCACAGCCCGCTGAATCAAGTCTGGGCCAATTATCTGAACCTCGCCTATGTGGAACCCACCAATCGGTGATTCTACATTTTCTTACTGGTTGTACTCTTTCCGTACTTCCAACTTATACTAGCATACGTACACTTAGTCACCTACAACTGTCAAAGAAGTCACACTACAATCTTTGCGTTGAGAATAACCGGATATGTAAAAATCGGCTTGGACAAGGCGTTACATTATCGATAAAGCCTGAGAAATAATATGACATATTATGATGCGGTAATTTGCTTGTCCACATCTGAGAAATCAGTCACATGATATATTGTCAAGTTTGGAGAGTCTCTCATATCATGGAAGTCTAAGAAACAATCTATAATATCTAGAAGCTCTGCTGAATCTGAATACAAGAGTTTAGCAGGAACTGTGGCAGAATTAATTTGGTTACTTGGTCTATTTGAAGAACTTGGGATAAAAATTGAAAGAGCAATGACAGTCTACACAGACAACAAGTCAGCAATACAAATTGTTGCAAATTCAGTATTCCATGAAAGAACAAAGCATATAGAGATTGATCTACACTTCATAAGGGAGAAAATTCGGAAAGAAATGATAAAACCAGAATACATACAGACTACACATCAGTCAACTGACTTATTCACAAAAGGGCTGACTAGGATTCAATATCAATATCTATGCTCCAAGCTTGGCTTACTGAATGTATTCCCAGTATCTAACTTGAGGGAGACTGTTAAAGAGATAAATAAAGTTAATTAAGAGTAAAAGAAAGTTAGTTATAAGTCAATTAAGTAGTTAGTTTGTTAGCAAGTTAGTTAAAGATAGTTAGTAACAAAATAACTAAAATTAGGCTCCTAAAACTAACTCAATCTAATTCAGAATCTACAAGTAAATAGATGTATAAATACTTCTTCATAGTATTAATTCATTCATTGAAAAGAGTAATAAGATTACAACTACATACTTCATCTTCTCTTCATCTTCTTCTTCTTCTATCTCTTCTTTTCTTTTCTGTTTTTGGTTTTCTGCATATCCAGTGTATATCACTGACGGAATTGAATAAATCAACACAAACCCTTCCAGTATTTCTAGCAATGTCAAATGCGTCCAACAACAATCTCAACACTGATCGACGAATTCGATCCAACTCAATCTACATCATTGCAATCGACTTTCATTAACTTATACTCAAGGAAATCTAACTCAACTCGATTTAAGTTCATAAAGTGGCTACAAGCCTTCTGTCAATTCGAAAAAATGATTTCTTTCACAAGTCATGATTAACGATTTAATACTCGATGACCATTATACTAACGAAATTATTAAGAATAATATTTAGCTAATTTTATTCAAGAGATATTAATGCACTGTCTTCTCAGTCTGTTCATTTAAATCAAGAATCATTCCGATTCAGGGTTCATCACATACCTCAATAATTTTCAAAAAAAATTATGTCCTTAAGACTCTAGAACCCTTCTCCTCTTATAAAAAGGAGCACTGTCCAAAAAAATTGATTTTATATCATGAGATATGCATTGTATCTCGCGTGCCGTGTGCCCATCGCGCGCGCATGGATCGAACAGCTCTGCCACCCTTTGGTAAAACGATTATAATTTCCTATACGAAACTCGAATTAACGAATGGTTTGAACTGTTAGAAACTAGACTCTGAATGCTACACTTTTCTTTAAGGAACCTTTGACAAATTCTTTATGTATTGTCTTTCAAAGTTAAGTCATGCGTTATCTTGGGCATTCTTTTTATTAACATTCCTAACTTTGCTTTTGTAAAGTCAGCTCATGTATTATCTTGGGCATTCTTTTTATTAACATTCCCAACTTTGATATTTTAGGTTCATCTAGTCACTTTACCCCTTCAATCCACTTTCAGTCAAATCTCACAGATATGCTCACGTATTTCATGACAATAACACTTGTGGATTCATGAATTGGGTTTACGTTAAGCATGTCATTACATTTTTAATTGAAAGTATATGTATGTCCTAGAAATAATCTGTATTAGGATAAATGTACTTTATACATATTCATATTATTATTAATGGAAATTAATATTTTGGTAATTGCAATTATTAAATTATTAGTTGATTGTTTATGATATTCTATAATATGCATCACTAGAGGTTACGTTGTTATTAATAATGTGAGATATTAATATTATAACGTAACTCTTAAAATAGCCTCGACTAATGATCATCGAGAATGGGATATCGATGATATGTGATAAGTCGACATGTGGTCTGCATCACATCCTTAGAGGATGTAGTATGTCTCACCTACTACGAGTAACGGATACTCGTGATGGACACATGGATACTTTGAAAGTATTGGTATACCCTGTTGATATAATATTTGTTATACATGTCTAAAGTATGATCAGCGTGTGGGAAATAGAAGTCCTTAGACTTGAGGTCGATACGCACCTTGTTTACAGAGTAATATACTTTGATCATGTCCTAAGCTCAAATGTCTTATAGGTTGAGATACGGCTTGTATTGGGTACATTGCGATAAGGTGGTAGTTGAGCCAAGATTAGGATTTATTCCTCGAATGTATATTCGAGAGAGCACTCAGTTTCTCAGTGATATTAAGTTAACTAAGTCGTTGGCCAACACAATAGACATATCCAGGATATGGTATTGTTGTCAACTAATATAGATGTGATATAATGATCATGTTGTTTGGATAGACACTTGGCAAATCCTAAGCTTTATCGAGTGCGTCGTGAATGAAAGGATTTTATCTTCCCACATAGAGGTTCAATTTACCAGATTCGTATAAATATACTTCACATATTTAGTTCGTATTTCGGCGCCGTCTAGGAGTTTCGTGTATACCCTAATATGATTAGTGTCGATATGTGAAGGTTTGTAGGGTAACACTATGTCAATTGATCCTTCGATCTAAGGATGTAATGAGAGAATATAAATGCTCAATCTATAATCGAGACATTTGAATGAATAATGATTACTTAATTAAGTTGAAATTGGATTTCAAATTTAATTAAAATGAAAACGAGACGACGTACCACACTGGACGTCGAGGGACGCGACACTTGAAACATAGGGTCGCGGCGCCTACTGTTTGAGTCGCTGCGCCGCAAAGGCAGTGGGTCAGTATGACTTGCCCATTGCGCCTCATTTTCTGGGCCTGACCCACGTGAAACCCTAGATGCGTTTTAAACCTAAAACGCAACTATAAATAGGGGCTTTTATTCATTATTCAATACACAATTCATTCGATATTATTCTAAGTCTTAGAGACCTAGAATTAAAACTTTCTTGAACCTCTGCCAAATTTCCTAGTTGTTCGAAGGAGGAATACATCGGAGTTCTAGGAACTTGCAGTCGAGGATCAATTGCGTGCGCAACCCTCAGAATCACGAAAAGACTCCAGATTTATTTAAACAGTAAGTATTCTATCTGTAAACGTATAGGTGTAGGAAAATAAGATCCCCGTCCATAATTAGAATATTTGTCTAAATATAATTATGGTAAGACTAGGATTCCTCTTGTATATGAGACTAGGATTCCTATTGTAGTTGGGATGAACATTGTACACCTATATATTTGATATTAATGAGAAGACTCCCCAAGGGAGATGAATATCATCTTACATTGTATCAGGAGCCAAAACCCTAAAAACCTAGAATTTCTTCTTCTATCTCCGCTGCCTTGAGACCACTCCTCCGCCGGATCTCACGCGGCCTTTACAGAAATTCTTCGTCTTCTTTCTTCCTCTCTTCTCTAAATGGATACTCAGGATTCTTCCAATACTTCTGACGCTTCAACCTCCACAAATCCCACCACCACGTTGCCATCCTCTTTTCATCCATACTAGCGTTGCAGCGTCAATAATTCTATTCCCATTCTTCTTGATCAAGAAAACAGTCAGTATTCTCTTTGGGTTGAACTATTTCGCAATCATGCATGTCTCTATAACGTGCTTGATCATATTGATGACACTATTCCGCGCCCTCCGGAGGTTGATAATTCTACTTGGCGTCGTCTAGATGCCGGCGTCAAACAGTGGATTTATGGTAGTATTTCTCAGGATCTTCTTCTTACTATCATGAAATCTGGCGCCACAGCTCTTGATTTAAGGAACCGCTTGGAGGAAATCTTTCAAGATAACAAGCACATTCGTGATGTGTATTTGGAGGAACAATTTAACAATACACGCCTTGAAAATTTCTCAGCATGGTGATCTGCGGACGATTGAAACTACTAGTGGATAAACTTTCCAGCGTCGACCGCTGGCTCGGTCGCTAAAATATTGCAATTGATTGCGAGGCCTTGGCGACTATGATACGTTAGCCACCATAATTCAACAGGCAGATCCGTTACCAAGTTTCAATAAAACTCGCTCGCAGTTGTTTCTTGAAGAGACCCGTCGTGCTAAGCAGGATGAACACGGTCGTGACGTTAGCGTCGCGCGCGACCCAGACCCGGATGCCACGAAAACTCTCAGCGGCGGCGAGCGTGGCGGCAAAAGTGGCGAGGGCGCGAGCGAGAGGAGGTTGTGGTGCGTGGCAATGAGTCGCTTCAGTGAGAACCAACGGCGGCAACAACGAGTCCGCGAACAAGCGGGTTGCGGCGCCTCGCCGTATCGATCTGCGCCGCGGTGCCTCGATCTGAGCCGGCGCGGCCCTTCGATGCAGCGGCCGCCCGGCGTATTCGCGGCCACGGTTTGTTAGGCCCGGCTCGACCACTCGGCAAGCCCGGTACCACTGCAGCAGACCCACCGTACGAGGCGGTTCTAGCGATCGCTTCGGCATAGCCCTGCGAGTTGGGTCGGGCTTTGTGACCTCAATCTACAACGGCGACAACAATTGTTACATGGACTCGAGCCGTATCTACTTTCGCTCGATGCAGTAATATTCTCAAAGCCATTGATTTAAAGCATCCTCGATATATTACGATTGGTAGTAGCCACCGTATTCGATGAAGTGCTATGGTAATCCTACCACCTTTCATCATTTCCCGCCCGAATACCTATATTCCCAGCGTATAGTTAAGAACCTAATCTCTACGCAAATTTACTCGTAATAGTGCATCTCTGTTGATTTTGACCACTTTTGGTTTCCTTGTAAAGGATCTTCATGCAGGGGACACCTCTTCTGAATCTGTGCGCAGAGGATCTCTATCCATTAATGTCACGACCACGACCGGGCGCGGCCCGGTGCCTACACAGGCACCGCTTTCAGTATACATCGAGAGAATAATGGAGCATACACAACACGTAAAAATGTTTAGACAATAAACATCACGGGCTGGCCGATAAGGCGCCTCCATAAAATATCGTAACCAAAAAGCGGTACAACTTTGTTCTTACGACCCGAACCACAAATCGACCCAGGACCTGCAGGAATAACGTGGCGGGACGGGGGCCCGCCGTACCACGAATATACATAATATCTACAACATCGGGAGAAGCGGTACCAAAGACAAGCCTCGGAGATGGAGCTTCGACACGATCGGTGATCCTAGAATGAGGATCCACCACTGCTTACCACTGCGGCATGAGCGGCCAGAAAGGGAATTCGATGCGTTATGTACCAGTATGTAAAGCGGAAAATCGTAATTATATCATAAGTCTAAATAAAAATTTTGAGTCGTGGATGATAATCAAATTCTGATTACTGCGTGCCTTACTAACAATGAGAATAAATCTGAGTATACTTCTGCGTAAAAATAAGAGGCTCTTGATCAGCGGGACCACCGCGCGATGCCGTTAAGCAATCCTACTCACGGGACTATTTCACCGCGTGGGTCGTGTGGACCGCGTGAGGTATTCCTCGCATGATATCTCGCCGCGTAGGTCGTGTGGACCGCGTGAGGTATTCCTCGCATCATGGGTAGCAAATCCATGGAGTGGTATAATGTCTTGGGGTTTACCCATGATACTCGAGAAGGTGGTATAACGTCTTGGGGTTTACCGCGTTTATCTCTTACCACTAGAAGGTGGTATAACGTCTTGGGGCTTACGCGTTTATACTCTTACCCTAGCTCAACGGCTATCATACCTGACATAAGCCCTAGACATCATACGTAGTATAAGTAAGTTAAGAAATCCTAACCTTATTAGTCTTATTCATATACATACCGTTTTAGTTTACTTAAGGCACTAACATGCCTTTATAAAAACCGGGAATTTAACCCAAAGTACTACGTACTTCTACTCTTAAAAAAAGACCCTTTCTCTTTTAAAAACCTTAGGCAATTGATGCCTTAAAACCAATTTGCCTTTCGTAAACTCAAGTCATTTATCCTTACTTATTTTACTTAGAGTAAATCTATTTTAACTTTCCATAAAGCTAATATAAACTTCTCATAAAGTCGTTATATTAACTTTATAAATTAATCAATTACATTTTCCTATATCGAGGACTTATCGTTTAAAGCGAAACAAGTTTCATCTACTTTAAAACAACGAGTCCTTAGCAGAAAACTAAGACATCCTTACTACTTTTAAATAAATGAGTTAATCCTAACTTTCAATGAGCTTGGACATTCTTAAAACAAGTAAAGGATATCAAAGTCTTGTCGTCTGCCGTACTATATAGGTACAACTATTCATGCTCGAGAGATAGGAAAGTTCCACGTACCTCTTGGTCGATCGACCATGAGTCGATATACATGCGTGGTATGTCGACTATAATGACCATGTCGTCTTATTAACTTCTTACTTCAGCGTAGAATATTCTAATTGAAGCGTTCCTTATTCTCGGAAAATTGGACAACACTTCCTTTGTTTCTACATCTTTTCCACCTTTTCAAGATCCGATATCAACTACGAAGCGCCACGTTTAAGGCCCGACAATTGCGATATAAAGGGGATTACCGCTAACTTGGGCGTGTAAAATTACGCCACGATCTGATTTAAATAATCCGATAAGTTTAAGGTAGTAGCTTGGCTATAACATGCTCGCGTATCATCCTTATCAATCCTTTCAAATCCGAATCATATTTCCTACATGCGATATACCTAAAAGCAACATTGTGACTACAAGTCCTTTCTTCCTCACGACACAATTTACTAGCAAAAGAGAAAGGATTGTTACCTTAGAAGTTTACCCAAATTAGTCGACAAATTTCACTTGCCTTCTTTCTTGATCACGCCCACAAACCTCACTGCAATATTGTCGACATGTTTCCTTCTTGCACCTTTAGGAATCTCTCTAGGCCTTGGTTTCTCATTGAATTTTTAGAGAGAAGGGGGAGGAATTTTTAGAGAGAAGGAAGAGGAAATTTTTAGAAAGAAGAGGGAGTTTGAAGAATGACCAAGTCTTCAAGACTTGGTCAATAAATAGTACTCTCACACAATCAGATGGGAGGGACACATCACCCTCCGTGACCTTTAAAACAAATATCTTACGATTTTTCCCAGTTTGCAAAATCCGCCTCGTGGCGCGGTAACCTGCGGCGCCCGTGCGCTGAAACCTCTGCAAACTTTCAGTACATACGGCGCCGCGGCCCTGCATTCCGGCGCTGCAATTTCAGAGAATTTTCAGTATGTCCGGCGCCGCGGCCATCAGCGCCTCGGCCTGTGTGGCCACGAAAATACTTTTACGCTCAGCTGCGCCTTGAACTTCCATAACTTTCTACTATGATGTCCTATCGACGAACGGTTTGTTGCGTTGGGAACTAGACTCAACGAACTACATACTAGGCCTTTGAAACACCTAGGAACTCTTAATGCAACTGGACATAAACCGCCTCAAAGTTGACTAAAACCCGTCTGAAACATTCTGTCAACCTATCTTTCAAAAATTTAAAACTTAATTCCTTTCGCACGTTCTCATAAGAATGACCTGAATTACGGGGTGTAACAATTCACTCCCACCTTCGCTGCCATATCTTGCTCTCCCGTCTCTCTAGCGGCTATTTCTTCTTCCACATGACACAATAGGCTTGGTCATCCAGGAGCCCCAGTTTTTAATTTTTTTAGAGGCAATAATTTTATTACTTGTAATGGAAAGCTTTCCCAAAACTGTGTTTCTTGTTCCTTAGGCAAACATATTCGTCTTCCATTTCAATCATCTACTAGTGTTACATTTGCACCCTTTGATATTATACATGCCGACTTATGGAAATCACCTGTTGCTAGTTCTCTCGGTCATAAATATTATCTTATCGTACTAGATTATTTTTCTCACTTTGTTTGGTTGTATCCTCTCAAATTTAAATCGAAAGTGTTTGCCAAATTTCTTGAGTTTCGAACATTCATTCAAACACAGTTTGAAAAAAGGTATAAAATCTTTTCAGTGCGATAATGGTCGTGAATTCAACAACACTATGTTTCACCATTTTTGTACTAATAATGACATGGTATTTAACCTTACCTTGCGGCTCCCATAAATGGTAAGCGAAAGAATCATCTGCATCATTAACAATATGATTCACACTCTATTGATTCATACCTCCTTTCCTCCGTCCTTCTGGGTATATGCTGCTAAAATGTCAGAATACATTCTAAATATTCTCCCTACTAGCACCCTTCACAATATGACCCCTACCGAAATCATATATCATAGAGTCCCCTCTTATAACCATCTACGGATATTCGGTTATCTATGCTATCTTAACATTTCATCTACTTCCCCTCACAAGTTAGCTCCCCGATCCACTCATTGTGTCTACCTTGGCTTCGCCAAATCATAGAGGTTATCGTAGTGCGACTTGTCCTCGTCAAATCCACGTCTTTCGTCACGTCACGTTCGGCGAGACTACATTCCGTTTGAATCTCGGAAATTCCAAGCGGACTACTCGTTTCTTGGCGAGTGCCATCTCTCCATTATCCTTAATCGTCTCACTAATTCATCGGACATTAGCGTCGCGGCTCATCGAGTAAGCGTCACATCGCCTCTCTTCGATTGAGCACGGTTCTCGAAAGCGCGTTGAGTCGCGGCCGCCGATAGTGGAGCGCGGCGCTTCAACAATTTGTCGCCTCAATCCACTTGCAGACAATGCCTTACGCTCCCGCGCTCGGACTCGCGCTACTAAATATCCACGCTCGCCAAATGAAAACTCATGCCAAACATGGGATCATTAAATCAAAGTCAATTTAACACATGCCCAAACCATTTCTCGACTTCCCAAAAACCCCAAATTGGCCAAACAGGACCCTAATTAGAATGCGGCTATGTATGAGGAATTCAATGCTTTAACTAAACAACACACATGTACCTAGACCTGAGGGGGTGAATGTGATCCGGTGTATGTGGTTTTTTCATCACAAATTCCGAGACAGTGGAGATCTTGAGAGGTATAAGACACGACTTGTGGTTAATGGCACAAATCAGCAGGAGGGCATTGATTGTGGTGAGACCTTCAGCCCGGTTGTCAAACCGACAACTGTCCTGATTTTGAGCATTGTCGTGGGCAAACAACGGCCGATCCATCGACTTGATGTGAAGAATGCATTTTTACATGGGGATGCGAGAGAGACATTCTACGTCAAGCGAAATGCAGGTTCGCCCGTCGGTGATTCCTCGTTATGTGTCGTCTCGTAAGTCACTATATGGCACGAAGCAGGCCCGTATGCGTGGTATGATCGCTTTGTCGGTATATCTTGCAGTTGGGTTTGTATGCGGCAAAGTGATACATCGCTCTTCGTTTTTCATCGAGTAGTAGTGCTTGCTTATTACTTTATGTGGATGATATTGTTCTTCTTGCCTCCTCATAAACGGGTTGAAAAATGAGATTATTATCTTCTTAAGTCCGAATTTGCAATGGTGATTTGGGAAGGCGAGTTATTTTTGGGGATATAAGTGACCAGTGCGCGATCACGTGTTCTTGTGTCGGCGTAAGTATGCGAGAGGAGATGTGTATGCAGGGCTAAGATGGCCAATTGCAAAGTTTCACCTACTTGATTGATTGAAATCTAAGCTCGGTGCTATGGATAGTGCTCGAGTCTCGATCCTGTCTGTATAGGAGACTTGCGGGTGCCTTGATATCTCGCATTCTGAGCGGACATTGTTTATGTTGTTCGGTGGTATGCTATTCATGCGTGCCCCGAGAAGTCTCGTTTCATTTGCTCTTGGTGTATCATCGATCATTAAGTGCAACGATTATGGTTTGCACTATATCCTCTGCGCAAGCAGGTTGCTCTCTTATACGGATGTAGATTGGGCGGGTGTCGGGACCGCGCGACTCTCCACCTCGGCTTTTGTGTATTTTAGGGGATAATCGATTTCTTGAGTACGCGAGTGGCGGTACTATCTCGTTCGATGTCGATCTGAGTCAGGCATTGCAAATGTGGTAGTTGAGATTTGTTGGCTCGAGAAATTTCTTGTTAGAACTTGATGTCGCTGCGTCGGCATCTATTGTGTAATGTGATAACATATACGCGCCATTATTTTTCATGTCAGGTTCAACACGGCCAACCAAGCACGTTGAGATAGACTACCAGCCGTTCGTGAGAAAGTTGTGATAGGCCGTATTAGAGTGTTACATGTTCCGTCATCTATCGGTATGCGAATATATTTACCAAAGGACTTACTGACGATTATTTCTTGACTTGAGATCCAGTCTCAGTCCCTTCTTAGCTCATTGAGGATGTGTAAACGTATAGGTGTAGGAAAATAAGATCCCCACCCATAATTAGAATATTTGTGTAAATATAATTATGGTAAGACTATGATTCCTCTTGTATATGGGACTAGGATTCCTATTGTAATTGGGATGAACATTGTACACATATATATATATTTGATATTAATGAGAAAACTCGCCAAGGGAGATGAATATCATCTTATACTATCGAAGCATTACGGATATCCACATTTTATGAATGATTACATGTTTTACATTACTACATAATCATCCTACAGTTCATCGCTCGTTGGGTTTGAAATACAAATTTTCAAATTTCGCTGCATAGACGAATCCAACAAAACTCCCACAATAATTGGCTTGAGTTAAGGTTTAAAATTTATTAGATTTCACATTCGTCCTACTTAGAAATATTTATCCTCGAATGTATGATTATGGTCATTCAAAATTTTAGAGGGTCTATCTCAACTTTTCTCTCACCTTAACAACAAAAAATTTAGCTAACTCTATGAATTTTAAAAAAAATCACCAAAACTACTTTGTAAAAAGGACTATCCCAAATTTACAACCTTCTCAAAATATGTTTAACAATATACATACACCCAGCTAATCAACATAAACATCATTATAACCAATCACGACCCTTCTTCATCAATTTTGTAAGACTTAAATTCTTCTGATTCTTAACATTGTATCCAAATTCATTTCTCTCCTTTAAATTGACAATATAGTAATTTTGGTTGGATTTATCAATTAAAGCCGGAGACAATACACTTGATCCATTCAAATAACCTTCATGATCATATCCTTTTAGGATAGATAGAACTTGCTATATACATAACACGTAATCATTTAGATCTAGCTTGATGATATAAGACTAACATTAGCTCCATTGAAAATGACAAGGAACCGAGGATTGGATTGTAGTTCAAACTAGTTGTTAGGGAAGAATAAGTCGTATGTTTTGACGTGAACCTATTTGATAGCCTAATACCATAAAAATATTCAATATTGTGGTGATCAACTGTGTCTCATTTCAGAGTAGAGTCCCACATATAAACTTTGAGGGGTCTGGGTAGATGGAGTTTGAAGAGTATAAGAGACCACACTACCTCTATCATACATATGACATTATCTGACGAGTGCATGATCAACACACGCAAAAGCGTCTACATTCCGCTTGCAGCCATATATACATGAAGTCTAGTCATATTTGATCTCAATTGCATACATATCAAATATTGAATTCAAAATAGATACTCCTAAAATAAATAGATACCTATATATTTCATGAATGCACCATAGCCAGAATTTTTTGGCAAAAAATAGGTGTACTACCCTCTTTCCCAAATCAGCTTCAAGAGCATTGGTTTCACATGTATTGAAGAATCTTCCATTGATCATTAACTTTGACATGTATGACTGCCGTGACCTTCTTCCTTTTTGTCTTTAGAACATTTGAATTAACAGAAATAATAACGATCACAATAACATACAAAATCTTGCAAAAATAACCGAATTCAAAAATCTTTGCCTCAAATGACATAAATTACCAACCTTCTGTTGGTATTATCATATCGCTTAACTTCCAACAAGAAAAGGTTCCTTTAAATTAAATACGGATGGTGGAGTTATGGAAGTTAATGGTATTGGTAGTATAGGATAACAACAACAACATACCTCGCAAGTGAAGTGCGGAAAGAGAGGTAGAGTGTCTGTGACTTTCTACCTCAGAGAGGTAGAGAAGTTGTTTCTGATACTCTCGGCTCAGAATAATTGGTGGTATAAGATACATAATCAGAAATCACAATGGTACGAATCTATCCACGCAGAGCTATATTAATTGCCTATGCTCAAGGTTTTTATCCACTAGAATTTGAAATGGATTGCACTGGGCCATTGAAATGCTTAATAAATGTGATTATGTCCGTAAGTATGAGATCAGGCACACGTCCAAGGAGATTAACAGTGTGGCATTGCAAATTTGCAATGGAAGAATTACCTCTGCTGGAGAGGTAGTATGGAGAGGGATAATAATAGTTTCGGAAAGACTATCAGTTGGTATAGGTCTCTAACTTATAGATATTCTCTTGTAAATATATGTAATGGTCGTGCATTATTAATTAAATGAAGAAAGTTGGACCTCTTAATTGGAGGCATCTATAATTGTTCCACTTGGAGTTTCGTTTGGGAAGATGACTTTC
The DNA here is from genome assembly GCA_029844215.1 of Przewalskia tangutica. NCBI lineage: Eukaryota > Viridiplantae > Streptophyta > Magnoliopsida > Solanales > Solanaceae > Przewalskia > Przewalskia tangutica. Next base: position 107,230,529 of record CM056721.1, read on the forward strand.
ATCCTCCCACACGTCCAATCTTTCTTAGCAGTTCCAGAATCTTTAGCAAGCAACCTTCATCTTGATGTCTTTACCACTAATGCGACCATAAATTTTGTTCATGAAGTTGTATTTAGAACTTGTAAGAAATATGATCAACTTCATGTTGCTCTCTTAACCATGAAGAGATAAGTTAGCTTGGATTGCCTAGTGTTCGCCGTCTAAGAAGACATCATCATTTGGGATGCAAGGGGGAAGAGTATGCTAATATGATCTTAATAGCTCTGCGTTTCGGGAGCTTTCATTTCCCCCATGCAATGCAGCAGATGCACATAACATACGTACAGATTGCAACGCATTGATCTGGGCTAAAGATATTTGCATTTAATGGGTCTAAGCCCCAAAATTTTCAGCTTCAATGATCTTCGATCAGTTCGAGTACATTTAGATGTTAAACTAGAAATAATGAATTTGGGCTGGATAGCTCCCCAGCACTTATCTAATCTTCCTCAACCTCCTATAAAGAATTTTCAGCCTATTTTCCTGACCTAGAGGATTTGGTATTTCGAGAAAAGAAAAAGAATAAAAAAATTAGAAAGGCATATTTACAATATTGAAGGGGCCTGGACTAAGTTAAAATGGACAGTAAATTTCTACAAAATTGCATCGGAAGTTGCTACAAAGAGGAGAGTGTCCGTCTGAACCACTCGGACAAACGTCTCACTTTCGTTGTTAACTCGACATTTCTTCCACAATATGACTCGGCATTTGAGAGCATCACCTCAATGTCATGCTTCATTCCCTCCAGACTCCTATAGTAATTGTTCTCTAGCCTAACCCGTATGGTTTCAAGTGACGAGGGAACAGGAAACCTGCAAATTAATAAAACTTCATTAATATGCATCATTTGCTACACATAGGGAACTTTACATTTGATAATCATAGATTCATAACACACATTGCCAATTAATGCAACTCGTCAGGCATGAAACTACTACATAGAAAATATGATGAAACCAACTAGGCTACCTGTTAATGAAGTTTGACTTTTGCGAAACCTGTCTCAATTTTTCAACTCCATAATAGTCCTGCAGCCCAGCAAAAAAAACCTGTTGAGATATGCATTCTGTGAATAATATGAATTAGTACCACAAGCAAATATTGCTACCTGAGCTTTATTCCCAGATTTATCCAGCTTAGTAAACGCATGTATCAACTTCTCTCTAGTTTCATCATCGATATGGGGTTGTTCCCATTGGGTGTCAGCATCATATAGTTCCCAAGGACTATGCTGGTGAGTTTCTGATGGATCACTCTTGTATCGGACAATATACCTTTCCCAAGGGCTGTCAGGAAATTCATGAGATTTAGCTTGCACATTTAGAATCCTACCTTCCCACCAACTCCCATCTTCGTCACCTTCATTTTTCCACCAAACTTGGCATTTGTCCCGGGAAGTCCAGTTCCTTTCTATAGCAGCATCATATCTGCTTCTTTCAACAAGAAAATCAGGGAAACCAGTCACTTCAGGCAGTGTCAACTGAAATGATTTCCCCACCACGTCAGAAGCAGGATCTACAAATTTCAATGTCATTTTAGCGCAGCTTTCTCCGGAACCCGGCCGTGTTTTGTACTCAAGGTTTTCAACCATACAAAATTCTACTGCTCTTATACTCCCCTTTATTGTTTTCGAGGGGATTAAATCCCTCAAGTTATTCTCAGTTATGTACTCCTCGTGCCCCTGTATATATCACCAAGTGCAGATTAAGGACCAGTTTCTGTTAGAGAAAATAATTCTAGGCACACAAATCTTTGACACTAATATAAATTCAAGAATACCTGTCTTAAATATACAATTTCATCCCCTCGCTGAGGTATATACCGGGAGCCCTCCTCATGGGCTACCAACATCAACCATGAGCTTCTTATTGCCTGAGTTGATTTCCTTCTGTCTGGAGGACTAGGTTCACGGGCATAATAGCTGCTTCTCCGCGTTCGGGTAGATCGCAACCCAACAGCACTAGCTGAACCAAGTAGCGGTTCTTCAAACGAGCTTTCCTGATCTCTGTTACCTGAAGTCTTTTCCATTGATGTTCCCTCTGAACCATCATGTGGATGCACGAATTTGTCATTGCCATGGGAAGGATTCACATTGCAAGTTGTTGACCTTAATCTAATAGATCTAGTTCTTCGAACTCCCTCAGTAATGGCCTCGGATACCTCAGCTAGACTATGGCTCCCCACGTTTGAAGTGGTTGCTTCCATATTCCCACTGTGACCTTCTCTACCCCTTCTGCGCCGACCAAATTTTGATCTTCTATAGACAGCACTGAACATCATATCATGCGATCGCACCTGCTGTGAGACTTGCAATTCTGACCCAGGAGTTCCACCAATATTGTCTGCATCTAGTTTCCTCTCACGGTCTCCATCATCTAGAGTTGGTGTTCTGCTATCTTCTTCAGTGGGGGCTTCTGAACTTAAGACCTTCTCAGTGTCCTGACATTCAGAAACTGTATCACCAGCAGTCCACCCAGAATCCTCCAATGAAGTCTTCGTATCAATCTTGTCACTGTTATCATGATGACCAGAAAGAATTTTTGACCTTATCATAACCTCATTGGGATAGGAGTAGCATTTTCTTTAACTGGATGATTACTGTCAGTTCCATCTAAAAGCTTAACATTTTCTTCCTCCTGTATAGCATCCTGACAATGATTCTCATTGACATGAATGACTCCATTGGTTTCATTCTTGATCCCTGAACAAGGATAAACTCTGTAGTGCTCCTTTTCAAGCATTGAGTGCCCATTAACAACATTTTCTTTCAGAATGCTTCCCTCAGCAAATGAGCTAGGTCCAGTCTCAGAGCCTGATGGCAACACTTCTCCCATCCTAGAGCGCTTGGTTGAGCGGGATTTGACCCCTCCCCATTTGATGTTCCCATCTTTGCATCCTTCCAAGAGGTCAAAATGATTTTCAATTTTTGTTGGTTGATCAATTTCAGTCGTTTCTCTTATGTCATCATTAGCGTCCCGGTTGTTATCCTGGCAGCCAGAGTAGTTTTGACTTACTTCAGCAGCTTCCTCAGGAGCCAAAGATGGACCAGCTAGACCAGGCTCGTCATTCTTTGGAGCCCCATATTTACTTGAATCACGATTTGGCAGCTTTAGCACCAATCTCCTAATTCCACCATTGAGTTTAGAGTTAGGAAATGGCTGGAGCCTATTTGTTTCATCAGAGTGGTCAACGCATATTTCTTTCCCCTTTGAATGCCCATGTTGTTCACTGTTTAAGGACGCATCCGAATATTCATTTTCATTGATTGAGTCCTGAAGTGTGGATTCACTATCTGATGAATCTCCTTCTGAACCATATTCATCTTCTCCTTCAGTAGATGTCCCCGTAATTCTAGAGAACAGATGAAGGGCATTGCGAGCAGCAGCTCTCTGGGGTCTCAAAGATTTCGATGACTTCTTCGCTTTTCGACCATGTCTTGATTTCCTAGAGTGATTGATCCTATGAGAACTGTTGTCACACTCGTCCAAGTTCTTCCTTTTTACACGCCTTCCAGAAGATTTCATCACTTCAATCTTAACAAAGAAGCAAGATTGATTATCAAGCACTGCATATAAAAAAGAAAACTGAAGCAAAAATACAGAAAAGCCTTTTACTTCTGCTTTCTGCTTCTTCCTTCTTGATCTACGGAGCGCATCTTTTTGACTGTCTTCAGCCTCACTGTCTTCATCACTAAATTCTGGATTTGCATAAGCGTCGGAACAGAAACTCCCTTGCTCTTTTCCAGAAGAATACTCTTCAGCTACATTATACTCTGAATCTGATTCATCACTTTGTATCTCAATTTCTGGTTCCCAATCCATTGCATCCACAAATCCTGGAAGTGGTTCAATCAGCATCTCCAAGTCTATAATAGGAAAAGTTTGGTACTGCTGGTCCATGTTGAAATCTGTCCCAATAGAAAATCGGAGCAGCGAGGGTCTCCACTCAATTCCCAAAGCTCCTAAACGCCTTCGTTGATACATGCTCTGGTATGGCTCTGGATATGGAATCATCCCTGCCATCACATACATACATACATGAGACATTTGGGGAAAAGAATATATAGAGAATGATATTGTTTAAACAAGAAACACCAACCTGCATCACAAAGGAGATCTTGCATATTCCTCCTGTACGGAGCAAGTTGTGTTTCCTGTAAAATTTTATGAATTGAGAAAAAGCATAAACAAAAGCTGCCCTTCAAATTCGTAGAAGTTGGTGCTAACAGCTCCTCAGAGAGAAAATGGACTACCAGTTTGAGATGTAAGAAGTTTTAAAGCTTCACACTGTATGAACTGGCATAATAATTACATCTCTATGTACCAAATCACGAGAACAAGTATCTTAAAGGTCCCCAAATTACCCCCTAATAAAAAAATTAAAAAGAAAAGTATCTTGTGGAACATGAACTACACAAGCCACTGCAGCACTGCTAATAACAATGGTACATGAATAGTGATACCAACAATTTTACAATTTCAAAAATTTATAATACGACATATCACAACAAATAGAATGAATAATTTCACATCTCAATTCAAAATCAGTATTGACGGGGATGAGTTAATGATTTAATTACTGAAAAGTTAATTTTAGATTTTTTGAATTAGAAAGCCACTCCATGGACAGTGATACCAGTCATTCAAATTCAAACTAAGATAGACGATGACAAAGGATAGAATATTTGCAAATTTCAATATAAATCAATATCAGTAAGGATACTTGAGCATTTAAACTTACTAAAATGTTCACTTCAAATTGTTTTTAATTTAAAGGTGCAACCTGAACCTATTCAGCACCTAATCTCGACCCTCCTTTCTTAACTTGTAGTTTCTTGAATAGACAGCATATAGTACAAAGACAACTGGAGTTTGGTAAGGAATTGACAGATCACCAACCTGGTCAAGGACATTTCCTTGTGTATCCTGAACGACAGGGCGATAATCCCCAAGAAAAAACTGTTCAAGACATGCATCAGAAATCATTTACAAAATCTGGGACGATGCAACCGAAATACCTCTGGACTTCAACAAACCTGGTCATACTTAGCATCCTGCTGAGATTCTCCTTGCCCTGTATTCAATATGTACAATTGGCCAACATCATCTGAAAGTATTATTGACGTCCCATCCCTGCAAGATAGAAAGGAACATACATCAAAGCTAACAACTCGTCCATGAGTAATTAAAAAAATTAGCATAGACAAGGTAAATTGAGTGTAATAAATCTGCATCTCCTTTTCCAAGTAAAACAGCTGTACAGAATACATCCCATGTCTTTGACTCACACCTGAGCATGAGTCTCTTGAAGTAACATTAAATGTATTGAGAAAAGCTGTAGAAAGCACAAGACATAGACTTACGGAGAAAACTTTCCATCAACCAGCTTGAATCTCCCAATTTCATATGTTCGAATTGGTGCACCTTCCCATATCTACAAATTTGAAGGATTATGGAGTTTAGGTATTGGAATTGATGCATATGTAAAAGAAAATTTAGTACACGAGCATGTTACAGGGAAAAAAGATAGAAGAATCATTACTCACATCCCAGACAATTGTTTTCCCATCATAACCAGCACTCATGGCTATTCTAGGATTAGAAGGATGGACATCAAGTACATAGGTCTGCAATCACGAAGTACACGCCATGAGACACAGTCCAAGCAAACAAAAGTAAATGCAATCAATTGTAATTAATTCCTACTTAAGTTTAATCACATGTATAAAGCGGGCCTTTAGTCCAGCTCATTATAGTATAAGACAGGTCTTGCTCACAAACTTTAAAGGCTTCCCAATTAATGACAGCTATCATGACAAACCATTATCAAATTGCATGAGATAGCTTACAGATTCGGTATGACCCGTCAAAGAATGCACTAAGCTACCATCAACAGCATTCCACACGCATATTCTGCAATCTGCAAACAAAGGAAGTTTCATCAGAGTTCCGTAAGTTAAAAAAAGATCTTAGGCATTCAGAAAGAATTGTAGGTGCAATGCAAAAGAAAAAGAAGAGTTTGAACTTAAGCCTCAGGGTTGAGAACAAGCTGAAGTTACGTAGAACAGTGCCAAGAAGCATGGTGGAGATACCATTGAAGGGTGAAAATCTACCTACCAACGGGAAGTACCAAATGAAAAAATCGGGGAGAAAAATTGAAGGCAGTGACCAAGAATTAACAATTTTAAAAAGCAATCCAGCCCAAAGAGTTGTAATAACTTGGTCAGCTAATTTAGATGCACTCCATGTTCGGAAAATGTATAAATACATCATACCCATGATAGCAGCAAGGACAAAACGATTATCCAAGCTCCAGACAATCATATTAACACCGCGTGGAGTTGGAAGAATTCTTTGACGTGGACCGCCTCGAGGAGGTTGAGGTGGCATTGGAGGTGGTGGAACTTTCAAATGATACGCTTTCTGCCAACGTCCACCCTTTCCCTTAAACAACGAGTATACGGTATGAGAAAGATGAAACAAATGAGAACAGAACTAGATACTGCTTCGAGCTAGGAAAGCAAAGATTGGATGGGGATCTAACGAGAACTCACATGTGATCTACGTGATCTCGGGATCCAAATGATTGCACTGCCATCACGGGAACAAGTAACGATGTTGTCATGATTAAACCTGAAACAGTCAACTTCCGAGGTCAAACTTCTATATGAAGACACAGTTATACAGTATGTAGCTAACATGATGAAAGAAGAATCATTGATGTTTCCCACTCTCTTTTAGTTCCTTTAATTTCCTGAGACATACCATGAGTTTTTGAACTTAGGGACAGAGTCTTCCTTTGATACATCAAAGGAGGAAAATCTGGACGCAACAGCACAGCCACTGCACTCAAAACACAAGACCATGAACACAAGCAATGGAAACACACTTGAATTGAACGGACACATGAAACCTTATCCTGGAGCTACCAACCTGAACTGCACATAATTTACATCATTTTCATGACCAGATAAAATCTCTATCTCATGATTAGGCTGCTCTGAGTCATCAGAATTAGATTTACAAGCATTCCAGACCTGCAAGTAAATAAGATTCTCGTAAGCAGCACACACCAGTGTACAACGACAGGGTACTGAAAGTGAATACGAGTCAGACATAGCAATCTGTTCTTACTCTTGCACGAGTGTCTGAGCTTCCTGTTACAAAGAACGTTCCACTGGCATTGAATGAACAACAGAAGATCTGGTGGCTTTGCAAAACAGTGCTTGATGATGGACCAGTGTTCTTCCCTACAACCATTTAGGCAGTTGTAAACAATTTGCCATGTAAATTTGGATTAGAATGCCGACAGACTAAGTTGCTCGGACTCTTCAAAAATGTCGATGGGAGCGTACCGGATCCTCCAAAAGTAATATAACTTTGGAGGATCCGACATGGGTGTGGCAGCATTTTTGGAGAGTCCCAGCAACATAGCCGACAAATAAATATTGCAACTTACCAGCAACTGTTTCAGGCGGTTTTGGTATGTATAGGCGTGGATTAAACTGGGAATATCTAGCATCCCAAATCCGACATGTTCCATCATCAGATGACCTGCGGTAATGGTAGCAGCATAGCATATATAGTAGTCAAGGAGTGACATTATAGAACATACAAAGAGAGAAAAACATCTCGCTTTTGTAGGTTCTACATTTTGATATACCGTTTGTATGCGGGGGTTTCTTCCATGAGCAATTAAAGCATACCATCATTAATAAAATTATTTTACCTTATCAAAAAATGTCCCATGAGCAATTAAAGCATGATATAGAAAATCAAGTTATTTCATTGCATAAGACTTATTTATGTTGAGCTAGTAAGGTAACTTCACAATGTAAAACTCTGACTCCATTTGAATAACTACTTGTGTTCTTGGGCCACAGTGCAGATGCGAATGGGGTTGAAACAGTTGAGTCACAGAGAACAAGATGTATAGAGGGGGAATGGAAAGGAAAAGATTAACAATTTGAAGTTAAACAACCTAGCATTGGATAGCTTTGGGAGCAGATAATTTGAAAAACACAAACCATCTAGATGATCTGGCAGCGAGGCGTTGAACGGGCTCTCATGGACTAGACAACCATTAGCAAGCTCAAGTCAACTTAGAACAGCGTATGTCTGGGGATTGACAGGTGAACTGTTACTTTTTTCAATAATCAACTAAGCCTCATTCTCAAATCAATTAGGGTCATATGAATCCTCTATTCTGCTTTATTCAGGTCAGTTACCATTTTGTTTAAGCAAAATCAAATTTGGGATGACTTAGGAGAAATAATGTGGCTAAAATTTGAAAGACAGCTATAAGGTGGAGTTATTATCTTCAATTAGAAGGAAGCCACTATGGGTGCTTGTTTTATATCACTTCAATCTCATGTAAAGAACTACCTATAGGCGGAGATATCCTCTTTCAGTGTAACATTTCTATAAAATTTTGCACAGATACACAATTAAGAAATGAATCAGAGCTACAAAGATATTGCATACAGAACACCAAGAAAGTAGCATAGACAATCAAATGGTCTTACGATAAGAGCTGATAAATAGAACTAGGTCTTGGACTAAATGCAATTGCCGTAACAGCTCCAGTATGACCACGCAACACAGAAATCGGCAGCCCATCAGGCAAGCGCCACTGTCATAATGAAAAAATAACACTCATATGACCATTCAGAAATACATATGATAGGAAATCATGTAACTTTGAAAAAGTATCTTACAACTCTGATGATGCAATCATTTGAAGCAGAAGCTACTAAAGTGTTGTTGGAATTGACAGCTAGGTCAGTGATATCACCCTGAAAGAAAAACAAGTGATCTCAAAAGACAGAAGATTAAGGGATGGGTCAAGATAAGTATAGAAACAGCTTACTTCATGCCCACGGCAGCTGGCCAAGCAATATGCAGTTTCCATTGACCAAATTTTTACAAGTCGGTCATCTGAGCCAGTAATAACATATCTCCCACACCGATCAAATATTGCTGCAGTCAATATTCCTCTTAATTATTCAATTGAATCAATGAATAAGTTAATAGAGCACCTAATTTAAGCAAAGCTTCATTAACTAAATTACTCAATCGCTTAAGGCCAAAATATGAAGCGAACATAAACCCACCTTGACCAGATGAAAACTGAAAAATACATAACTCTATGTACCAGCAAAAGCAGAATGATATAAGAATAAGACATGCAAACCGAAGAAGTTACCACAATAAACTGCATTGCGATGTCCTCGAACTTTTTTAATATTTTGCATCTTCTGCACCATAGTGGATGGTTTTGCAATGGCATAACATGCCGCACGAATAGATGGTGCACGATGGTGTTTAGAAAATCCACCACCAATTTCTCTCAAACTTAGTCCACGCAGCTGATCTGCTAGCATGTGCGGCCAACGTAAGTGACCTGGAGGCTTAACTTCATCATTCCTCTGATCTTGATCACCTGAGAGAGAGAGGAAGAGAGTTTAATGGCAATTGAGAGCTAAGAGGAAGACGAAAGTAAAACCCTCTACCACTTGGAGATTTATTTATTTTTTGACGAAGGAACCCGCGTGACTACTCTTTCAGTGCGCTGCAGGTAAACTGTCTTGGCAATGATAGTGCAAACCACGTCAGCCGTTTAACCACTTGGCAAGCCATGTGTGACAGGCTCAACCAAGAAGGTTTATGCAGGGGATCGAACTCGTGACCTTGCGGTCCCGCGCTCTACTGCTACACCAACTTGGCTACCCTTGCGGATCCACTTGGAGATTTATGAATTGGTGCATAATGGTTTGTCAAGGACATGAAACTACTCCCCTCCATTTTCCAGTTTAGACACCTAATAAAAACTAGGTGAATACTACTAATAATACTGCTCTATAGGACTTGTGCAAATTCCAGAAGAAAACAACTTAAACTATGACGTGATTCATTCTCCCTGAACTAACTTCAAATCATTGTTTCCTTCAATGTATTTCAATTCACTTTGACTAATCTAATACAATCAGATAAATATTTTAAGCTTTGTGCTCATTCAATCTGCTTCACGTGAAATGACACAGATGGAATCATAAAATTTACCACATCGAAATTCACAGTGCATGAAGAACTCATGATTTTTTTATAACCAAGTGAGAAGTAGCGAAACTAGAAGACGTACTGCTGAGAAGTGAAAAGGAACCAGTTCCCAGCAGAGTCGGAACAGCTGCTGCATTAATTGTATTGCCACCAACCATACCCGGAGGGGGAGCTTTCACACTCAACAATAATTGCTTTAAAAGCTTCACCAAGTGATCCTTTCCCACGTGGGAGTACCTAGATACATCACATGCGTTATAACTATGGACACAGTAAGCAGCCAACATAATTCAGGAAAGAGGAGAATATGATCCCAATCGCTTTCATCTTACAAAGGAGGAAGAGGGAAGTACCATAAGGACTGTATATAAGAGGGTGGGGGCAGCAAATGATCAATAAGAGATTAACTGCCAAACTAAAACTACATTTGTTTAGTAGCACAATAAACCAGATGATTTTCTTGTATCTGTAATTTGCATAAATGGCTTCACTCTTGAATCAAAACAACTGAATTATCTTTCTTCAAGCAGTTTGATGCTTATCAAATATTGAACAGATAAAGGCCTATAACAGAGAGTAACATCTTTCAATCTGAAAGTAGTTAATAAACTGTATTTCAATGCCATTCAGAAAACATGTTACTAACTCGGAGATATAAAAGAAAAAATATATAACAAGAGATCGGTTAAAGAGGAATTGATAAGTCATATATCCTTGACATTTGATCAACGAGGCAGCAAAAGTTACCTTTCCACCAATCTGTTGTAACTTAATGGAAAAGACCTCCCGTCATCATTTTCGTCACCACTTGGTGCCCCACTCCTTGAATACCAAGCATGGTATCTACGGGGTAAAAGTTGATGCTCCAGAAGTTCATTCCAGAATTGTCCATAAGTTCTGTGACATGGTCCAGCTGATAGGAAATGCATAATCAAAAAATAGACCTCACCCATGTCGATGTCCATATCAGCCTCTGTTGATCTTTGTGGATCAGATGGTTGAGAAATCTTATTTGCCTTTCCAGATAAGTTCAATGAATTCATACTCCCAGATGGTGCATCAGAAGGGGCAATATACTTCCGAAAAGACATCTATCCAATATAACCTAATATATATAAAATACATTCATCAAAATCCTTCCAAAACATGATGTCATGAAAATGAAGAATAAAACAAATAAAAGAAAGAATTGCTAAATTGTCACATCGCTTTGTATCTTGCTACAGAGCTGTCATAAAAGGAGTATAGCGGGAGTTACGGAAGGGTCGGACCACAAGGGTCTATTATGCAGATCTTACCTTGCATTTACGCAGAGGCTATGACCTCTGGTCACATAGCAACAACTTTACAGATTACTCCAATGCTCCTTTCTTTACCATTCTGAGCTGCCATGTCTGATTAAAATTGCAATTTCTTGCACATGCTTGAGAGGAGCCTCAATTACAGAATTCATGAGGAAAGGAACAAAGAGTTGATCCCATTATTGATTAACACTCAGTGGTGTGAATTTTCACCCACAGACCACATCAAAACCCTCTACTTTTCACGGAAATAATATGTAACACATTTACGGACCATGTTGCCTCTTTACCCACAGCAAGGGAGTATTCGAGACTACACATAATCTAATAGAGCCACTAGAGCTAAAGGATAGTGAATTTTTACTAAACTTCTGGAACCCTTTATTTCTAGATAGCCTGAGAGAAATTAAAAAGATTTCAGTATTTGTAGCTCAAACTTAGGCACAAAGACAAGTTTTTTAGATCAAATTCTAGATATGTTGAATTCAAGTAGAACACTTAAATATAGTTAAATGACAAGCAGTCCACTTACTGTCAAATGAAAGAGATTTTTATCGGGCACCCAATGGTTGCTCTTAACTTTTGGCTTGACTGGTTACTTGGTCGTTATCTTTTCGGCCCCTCATAGCAATCAATCAATCAGCTATCCTTAATCCCAAACTACAATCAGTGTCAATTGTAAGAATCACCTATATCAAGTGATGTTTTTTATTTGATAAGTGATCTATATCCATTGATGTATTCAGGCCCATTTCATTCTAATACTGAATAGTTAGTATGTTAAGGCAGATTTGTGTTCTCTAAATCTCACTCTTATCTCTAAACCGAGACGAGTCTCTAACTAGACTAAAAGCTTCTGACTAAAACCGGACTAATGTAAGTGAACGACAACATCTAATATTTAGTCCCTATTAGTTGGTAACGACTGTGTGGGTCTACTTCCATTGTTTTCAAGTCCTACCTAGATTCATATTGATTTTGAGTGATTGTAGCTTTTGTGAGACAACTTCCATCCTAGTGTGGTCTACCAGACACTTTGTTTGTCACCTTTAACCACCAATAAATTGTACCTAAGGACTGGTGTTTGGAGACGGTGTTTGTACGTCTCCAAAGAACATGACCAAACTATCTCGGACTGCTTTTTCTCATTTTATCTTCCATGGGTGTTAATTGCACCATCAGTCATATGTCATTATTTCTAATATTGTCCAATCACGTATGACCGAACATCCATCTTAACATCAATATCTTTACAGCATTTACCTTGTGAATATATTGGATCGACCAACTTAGAGTCCCAACATTCACGCCCGTATAATATTATCGGATTTCACAACCATTTAATAGAATTTACCTATCAATTTGTCAGATTATTTTGCATAGAACTTCTCCATTTTAGCTATCATATTTATTTTTGCACATCCATCTTCACCTATTATATCATTCCATCATTGAATCTTAGATTTTAAATTGTCTATTAAGCACCATCATGCATCATCCTATCTAATTTCACCTCACCTTCATTCTTCTTATGAAAGCTAAACTTGCAATGTATATAGTCTCTATTGTAAACCTACATGGCATAGACTCAAACTGGTCTTTATTGCCTATTGTAATGGCCCTTAGTCTATATTCATTCTTTCCGCAGGTTTGCACGATTGGAAGAAAGGTGCATAGCTGGATGGACTAAGGGTCATATTCATTTTTTCGGTAAAAAGTCATACTCATAAATGAAAGCGCAAGAGATGAGTTCTTAAGCTTCATTTAGGTTGAAAAACTAATAAAGAGCGGAGGGGTGTCAAATTTGGCCAATCTATGCAAGGGGGGAAGGTGCTTAAAACCTATTTTACGCAAATTCTTCACTTGCCTTGTCGTCCCCTTGTTGAATAGGTGTGATAAGCATGTGGATACTTTGTTCGGATCCTTCAAAACTTTGTTGCTCAGATCATCAAAAAAAATGTTTTCAGCCGTGTGTCGGATTCTCCAAAAAGTTAAAACATTTTTTGAGGATCCAACACAAATGCGACGGCATTTTTGGAGGATAAGAACAACATAGCTTTAAAAGACACTAACAATTAACAAAGAACTTGATATAGCCGTACCCAATCCTTGCACACACCCTTACCCCTTACGTACCACAACGAATTTGTGTAACAAAGCTTAGAAGAGACCAAGGATCATATTTATAAACTAATGCAGAAGAGGTCAGCTTCAGACGCTTCATTTGAGATGAAGAAATGTAAAAGAAAGGAAAGGTGGAAGAAAACTATATGAGCTCGAGAGGAATTATCTACTACTAACCGGATAAGAATGAATAAGGCATAAATAAATCCTTGAAGTATTTATATTATATCTTTTTGATTGTTGAGTATTTATATAAATGTATTAAGAGTTCCCTAATGAACTATTTCAATCTATATAATAATATTACAAAGTTAGGTTTTAGATTCATTCTACCTATACTAGCACATTAACTCGGAGGTAGTGCGAGTCATGACTTAAGCACTTGACAAACCTAAAACTGGATAAGGTTGTCAATGTTAAAATATTTCAGGAGAATCTTAATAATTAAGGCACTCCCTGATTCCACAAGACCAAGATTCATGGTCAACCAAGGAAATGCAATCTCCCCTTTTTTAACCTAAAACAGATATAGAATACATGCATATAACGACCTCTCTTCAAGCCGTTCTTCTAGTTCTTGGCGGAAGGATGTTTTTGGAAGTAAAGTAAACAATGTCTTATTTCCCGGAAACAGCCGCTCTACCTACCAAGGTAGAGGTAAAGTGTGCGTACACTCTACCCATCGGACCACGTTGTGGGATTTCACTGGGTATGTTGTTTTTGTTGTTGTGTTTTCACTGCTAAATTTAGTTTTCCCAATTAATCAACTATGCCTCAATCCCAAATTGGTTATACTCAACTATATGATTCCTATATATTCATTCTCTTTTCAGGCCCATCTCAATACTAAATAAGTTTACAGAAATTAGGTCTTAATATGTGTCCACTTCCCAAAGATGATACTCATAATAACACCATTCCGCATAAACAGAAAATCAAAAAGACAATTGGAAACCCTTCATAAGAGTCAGTAACTCGGATTTAGTGTGAGTCATGATTTAAGCACTCAATATTAAAATATCTCAGGAGAATCTTAATAGTTAAGGCACTTCCATGATTCCACAAGACCAAGATTCATGGTCAACCGAATAAGTGCAATCTCCCCTTTTTGAACCTAAAGAAACAGATATAGAATACATGCATATAATGACCTCTCTTCAAGAAGTTCGAATTCAGTCTCAAACTAGCAGAATAGCATTAGGCACTCCTTCCCTTTTCCAACTTATCTTCATGAAACCCTAATATATGTTCCCTTACTGGAACCAAAATAACCTAATTCAATAAATCGAGATGTACAACTCTATCTTTTGTTCCAATAATATTGATCTTAGCACCACATGTACATATAAAAAAAAACACAAAGGGAGTACACAAATTTACCGAATAAATTTGAATTAAAACAACATAATAGCAAAAAGATTGAACCTTTTTCTATTCTCTGAACAAGTTAACCAGATGGGCAATCACCAGAAACTAGAAACCTTGAACGACCACAACCCATAAGCATTCCACTGTAGCATTGAAAGAATTCAAGTTATTTACACTTAAAGTACAAAAATAAACCAAACCAATTGCAAGAAATAGCCCAATTTGAGACCTCAATTGAAGCTCTCTGTGTGTAGTCTTTGGTTTTGTAGGAAAGAGAACAACAAAGGATGTGTGCAGAACACACTAGCAGAGGAACAAAAGGGGTTCAAGTTTGCAATTTATATCTTTATGCTTTTCTTCAAAATAAAACAAAAATATATATATTCTTCATCATTATGTCACAAATTTTAGTTAAATATACTACATAATCCCTTAAAAAAATCAAATAAATAGTACTAATACTTTACATAAATAATATTGTAATGCTTCGATAAATTTTTAGTTTTAAATATTGGGGGTAAGTTGTGATTTAGCGTCTATTCTACATTGAGTATATTGTTATTGTTGTAAGTTTTAGTAAATTCTTTTGAGTTTTTTCTGCGCAATAAAACAATTACAGTGTCCGTTGCTCTATTTTTATTATTGAATATACTGTTTTTTCTTTAAAAAAAAGATTATTTGCTCTCCTTTTTCATCTTTTTGAAAGTTGAAATATAACCGTTTTTGCAGTTGACAAGCTTGGGTTAGAGTTACCCTTTTCTTTTTATCATATTTTTCTTGTGAGGTCTAATTGGTTGAAGAAAATTGAGCTTCTATTCTTCCAAGGTTGTTTATGGTTGTAGGCTGACATTGATCGTGTGGGTCAGCTAGCATGAGACTTTTTGTTGTACTTTCCTTTTTTTAGATTTGTTGAAGTGATGGCAACTCTCAACAAATTCTCCCAAAAAATAGTTCTCTCCAAATAAATTAAGTGTTTCAATTTATTGTTATTTTTGTTTACCCCTAAAAAAAGGTTTTAGGATATTCAATTAAATTTGTTGTAAAATAGGGTTCAGTGCTAAAAATAAAATGCCACAACCTCATTCTAATGGTACAAAGGTTCGTGGAACCTACATGCTCGTAGACCCGGAGATCGTCTCGTGTATTCAAGGCGGAGAAATTCTTTTCATCATGCTCCTGGATTTTGTCAGGTCTTGTATAAGACCGAGTATTTTGAATTTGCAGACCAATAATGCAAAAAATAAGGAAACTAAGAGGGATTCTTATTTCATAAGCGGGACTAAATAGACATATAGATACATGGCCCCCCGAAGGATTGGAAAGTTTTTACACACAACATGTTACACCCCGTAGTTCCAGGACACGTGTAAGAAAACGTACGTGAGAAATTTTGAATTCTTTTGGTTGAAACGATAGAAAGATTATTTGTTTCTATGGAAAATTATTTCGAGCCTCGTAAAGGAAAAAATGTTTAGTAAAGAGAATTGAGTTCCCGAATTTGATATTTGAGACTTATAGAATTTATTGGAATTCCGGGAGACGAAATATTTTGGATCAACCGGAGGGCGACACGTGTCACCCTCCACATGCCCATGTTGGGCGAGAATGACTAAGGCAAGTGGACAAGTTGACTCTTGATATGTAAGTCATCCAAAGATGAAACTACGTTTCTACCTTAGTCGTAAGATGAAAACCTAAGTTGTTTTCATAAGTTTTGATTGGAAATTGAAGGAAAGTTATTTATGAACTTCTAAGGGCTTCAAATAGCGGATTGGAGCGTGAATGAAATGAGCTAAGTTGCTAAGGAGCGACTTTGAATCTTGAAGTTATATTAGGGCTTATCAAGGTAACAATCTTGTCCTCTTAGTGATTAAGGATTTCATGTTGTTGTAGTTATATACATAAACAAACATGTGATATATGTAATGGAGATTGATAAGTGTTATGGATATTGGAACCACTAAATCCGAAACTAGCATGTTTAGCCTTGAAGATTGTAATTCAATTTAGTTATTAGTTTAGTCGTCGCATGTTATAGAAAGAAGGGATTATAGTTGTTAAAGTTGCTTGCGACTATATAACATGTTAGAACGACAATATGGATTGAAAAGGAATTGGAAAGGATTATATGTGGTTGTACATTGTAGCCGAGAATGATATTTAATATTGGACTGTTTTGTATAAATTGTAGGGCAGAATTTTACACGTCCTGTTAGGCGTGTAATCCCCTTTGATTAGTTGATTGGTTGAGCCTTAAATGTGGCATGTTGGTTATTGATTTCGGGCCTTGAAAAAGGTGGAAAAGTACGTAGAAACAAAGGAAGTGCTGCCCAATTTTCCGTAGAATAGGAAGCTTTACACTTAGAATATTCTACGTTGGAAAGCTAGAAGTTGATAGACGTATTATGGTCATTATAGGTTGACATTCTACGTGCGGCATATTCAACTTGGCAAGTGGATTAAGTTGGAGAGGTATGTGAAATTTTCCCTATCTCTTGAGCATGAGTATTTACAGAGGTATAGTACGGTAAACGTACGTATTTTAAGTGAACTTGGTTTCAGTTTGGTAACCTTACCTTGATTTCAAAAAGTGAAGTAACTCAGCCTTTAAAAGTATATGTTACTTGATGTTACATGTAAAGATTACTTGACTTGAAAAGAATAGAATACTTGATTGGGAAAAGTATGAGTTACTTGAAGTATTTTAAAGTTAAGAGACTTGAATTCTAAAGTTAAGGAACTTGAAGTATTCTGAAAGTTATGAAACTTGATTTGAAAGTATATGATACTTGGTGTCAAAAATATAAGTCTCTTGGTTTCATAAAGGAACGTAATTGTCTTGGTTTGTCTAAAACATAAAGAGTTATAACGGCTTTATGGGAAGTTAGTTATAACGGTTTTATGGAAAGTTAAGAGAGCGGTCTACTTGATTTAAAGGCATAAGTTGCCTAAGTTTTGAAAGTAGAAGTCACTTGTTTTAAAAGCCTTGAAATGAATTTCTAAGGTGTAGTGACTTGTTTTGAGAAAGTAAGCATGCCTTGATACTAAGGGTGTTAGTATCTTGGGGTTTTATTTAAAAAGGAGTCTTTTGAAAAGAATAGAGGTACGTAGTACTTTGAGTTAAATTCCCGGATTTTTCATGACATGTTAGTGCCTTAAGTTAAATAAAATGAGAGTGCATGCTAATTAAGTCTAATAAGAGTTAAGGGATGTCTTAACTTGCTTACGATATTTATAGTAGTCGGTTGTGCTTATATTACGTGATTATGTTAGCCGATTGTGCTTGTGATATATTGTTCATTACGGGGTCATTCCCCGGGCTTGTGCGTTGCATATTAGTGGATTTTCTCCCGAAGCGAGAAGTTACCTAAATGCGAGTCAGTAGGGCTCGTGCGGGTGAAATAGTCTAAATGCGAGGCGGACCGATCTATCGAGAAATTACCTCGCGCGGGTCCATCAGACTTTATCGGGTGAAATAGTCTATCGAGAGATTACCTCATGCGGGTCCATACGGCCTATGCGGGTGAAATAATCCCAGGAGTAGGATTGCAGAATGATACTACGGGTGGATGGTCCTAGGTTAATCATGAGCTTCTTGTTTTAGAAACGACAAAGTTTATTCTTGTTTACTCTCATTATTAGTAAGGCACATTGTACTGTTAATTTGGTTATCATGCGTGTCTCGACTTTATTTTAGACTATATGATTTCATTCTGATCTTTCGGTTTACATATTTTATCTTGACCCGCTTTCGCCGAATTTGCGTTAAATGTCGCGGTAGAGTTAAGCAGTTCTTGATCCTCACTCTTAGGATAACTATTCAGCTGTTGAGAAGCTCCATTACTCCGGAGGCTTATCTTTGGTTCAGATCCTTGGTATTGTCGGTTGTTGTACATTCAGGGGTATGGCGGGACCTGTTAATTCTGATTGTTATGTCAAAACTCTTAAGTGCTGTAGTCATATCTTGTGGAGTCGGTTGTATAAAGATGGGATGTAGCTTCTTTGTTGGATATGTTCTTGTATATATATGTCCAGGGAGGTGGCCTTATCGGCTAGCCTGTTATTTTTTTTTCTGTTGATGTACGTTAGGAGTTTTATGTATGTTCTGCTGATTTTCTCTGATGTATACCTGTAAGGGTTCCCAGGTAGGGCACTAGTCGCGGGCCCGTGGTCGGGTCGTGACAAAAGTGGTATCAGAGCAGTTAGTCCTCGGAAAGTGTCTACAGACCGTGTCTAGTAGAGTCTTGGTTATCGGTGTGTTGTGTACGTCTATAACGGGAGTGCGAAACATTTAGGATTGGTTTCCATTCTTCTCATTCTGAGATCGTGCGATAGAGTTGTGTTGTTAGGGTCGTCTCTCCCTAACAAGTTATGTTGATTGCAGCTATGAGAAAGGCAACGGTGGCCCAGAGAAGATTATTGTGGATTGCGTATCCAGGTTGGTAAGAATTGTTGTATAGTTGGTATAATGATGTACGACTATATGGGCTTATGTATGAGGGTCATATATGTGTTGTCTGGAATGATTTTAGATTACTAGGAATTGGTAAGGACTAAATAGATACCGGGGAGGTATGAAACAGTTAATGAATTCTCATCAAGGTTTTACATGTTAATTTGAGATAATTGGGAGATGATGAGCTGTCTGATAGGGTAATGAACCCTTAAGAAATCATGTTAAGGGACTTAATGGAAGACTATGTTAATAGATTAAGCTACGTAGTATGCTTAAGAGAATTGTACGGATGAGATCCGTATGAAGTAAGTATGGGTGTTGTGATCAAGACAATACGATTGTGGGTTTATAAGAAGCTATCTTACCCGTATGCGGGGAAGGATAATGTAGGCTTGGGGCATGGAAATTGTGAGCCTTAGAACATTGATAGCCACCAAGTCGGGTTATGTACCTATTATGGGTCGACCATGCTTTGTAATGAAGCGAAGTCGGTTAAGGGTTGTCATTGTGTGAAAGTCGTGAGGTGCAGGCCCAGTGTAGTTAATCGTTTCTGGGTTCGTGGGCGCGTTCCACGAAAGAATCGTGAGCGGAAATGGCCTTATATTGTTCGAGATAGTAACTCAGATTGGAGGCGAGAATCGATATGGAGGTTATGTCGTATGCTAGAATAAGTTGGAAATGCGGAAGAAATGCGACCGATGAAAAGAAAGCAACTAAGGGTAGAGAATAGAGCACGAATCCATGGGACCTTTCGGTAGCTACCCGATGGGTGATTGGATGGTAGTTGGCGGGTATATAAGAATTTCCGGTGATGATCGGTCGTGACCACTGCGAACCTAGTAAATTTGGAAATAGCCGGACTTTGAGGTCATTATGGAGTGCGGACTAGTTGGCTTCTTGTTAGGCAGCGTTATTTGCGTATAGAGATTGGTTCGATTCGGTTTCGGTGGCGTGATCGATTGGAAAGGAATGGAAATTTTAGTAATATGTAAGTTATTCCTTCCTTCTTTGACATGATAAATTGTGGAGTCTATGTGACTTGTTTCATTGAAGTAATTGATTTGAATATTGAGGAGTTAAGAGATGGAAATGAAACGTACGATCATTGAAGGAGTTTATGTTAAGTGCCTTGGAGGTACTTGGAGTTGGTTTAGTATGGCGATGGGGCCACGACCTTAGAATGGTTTCGGGAAAAATGTGCAAGCAAGAATAAGATAAATGCAGTCTGTGACGAAAAACATAAAATATCATTAGTAGGTTTCGAAAATCTACACGATTTATAAGACGGTGCTTGATGATTATAATTATAGAGGAAACCGCAACAGGACCCTGTGATTAGGGTTGTAACTACAAGGAAAGATTATGAAAGGGAGATAAGCTCTCTCCCCCACGTAAAAGGATAGTTTTACGTATCTTTGAGGGTTATGCGTACCCATATCATTAGGCGATGGATATGAAACTTGTAAAGTCTTGGTTTAAATGCTGATAGGTTAAAATTTTAGATAGCAGTGGGAAAAGTATTGTGTTGGTGTAATTAAGGATGTGTCGTAAGGATATAAATCTGGTAATAAGCATGAATGGAAGCGTATGGCCAGAAGATCAAGATAAGAAATCTTGGCAAGCCGTTGGATTAAGTAATACCATGAATGGAGGTTGAACACCGGACTATAAGCTCTATGAGCTGGGGAGAATAATAGGATTACTACTTGACGGGATCAAGGAAATCTCCCCCCTAAAGTGTTGTTGGCAGGAAGTCTTAGCCATGAGACAAGCGAAGGAATTGAATCTAAGTATGGTGACCAAGTCTGGTTGCAACAGAGAATTAGAAACATGAACCATAATTGAGATTAGTGATGCCCGAATATTTTGAAAGTACGAGAAAGGCTTTCAGTTATTGGAAGATAAGTTGACTACGACTACAGTTATAACCCCTCCTGAAGGACTAGATGGTTAGGTTGTTATTGTAACACTTTGAGTGTTGGGCTAGGTTGTGTGCTGATGCAACACGGTAAGGTTATAGCCTATTCTTCCCGGCAGCTACGGGAACATGAGTGGGGTTACCCTAGCCACGATGTAGAGTTGGCAGCCGTTATTCATGCCTTGAAGATTTGGAGGCATTAGTTATGTGGAGCTCAGGTGGATATTTAAGCAGACCACAAGAGTCTCCAGTATATTTTCGGACAGAGGAAGCCGAAATTGCGGCAGAGACGGTGGTTAGAGTTGCTTAAGGATTATGATGTTGACATCATATACCACCCGGAGGAAGCCAATGTGAATACAGATGCTCTTAGTCGTAGATCTTTGGGTAGTGCATCGGATGGACGACGGATAGTCGGGATATGATGCAGTGAGATTAATCGACTAGCGAGCCTAGGGGTTGGTGGTTAGTGCGATAATAGTGGAGTTCGGATATGAGAGGTTGTGAGTCTTCCTCGTTGAGAAGTGAAGAAGCGGCGATATAAGGATCGATTTTAGTGCGGAATTGAGATCGGCTCTCAGAGGAGAAAAAGTCATTTGAGTAGCCGGATGAAGTCTTTGTAATATGAGATAGATTGTGTGTGCCGATGTTGCGAGGACCGTCGGCGAGTTCTAGGGAGGCACGCGGTGCGTTACTCTATTCATCAGAAGTGCGACTAAGATGTACTATGACCTCGGATGTATGTATTGGTGGGATGGCACGAAGAGGGCGTAGCGAGTTTGTTGCTCGATGTCGGGATTGTCGAGTCGAGTTGAGCACGAAGCCGGTGGACTATTGCGAGCGATTGATATTCCGACATGGAAGTGGGAGGTGATCAGCATGGATTTTATTCTGAGGTTACCTCGTGCTCGGAGGAAGTGTGATTCCATCAGGTTATTGTAGGCGGTGTGAAATCGGCCCACTTTCTTCGATCGAGGACTACGTATTCGGCCAGGGATTATGCTAGACTTTATATCGGGAGATTGTGAGGCGCATGGAGTTCCTATATCTATTATATCGACGAGAGCCCGATTTACGTCTAACACGGAGGTTTTCGGAAGGGATTAGGACACAGGTAAGTCTCGGTGTTGCATTTCACCCTCGGGCCAAGCGGACGAGCGGTCGTACTATCCGAGCGCGAGGATAGGTTGTGGGCATGTGTTATTGATTTCAGAGATAGCTGGGAGGATTATTTGCCTCTTGTTGAATTTGCGTATAACAATAGCTACTATTTCAGTATTCAGATGGCCCTGTATGAGGCTTTGTATGAAAGGAAGTGTAGATCGCCGATTGGTTGGTTCGACGTGGCCGAGTTGATTAGTTGGCGGACTTGATTGAGGTGTGGATAAGGTGAAGCTTATCGAGGAGACTTTAGCGACTCAGTCGAGAAGTCTTATGCAGATAATCTGCGCCGACACTTGGAGTTTCAGGTTGACGATTGGGTTTCTTGAAGGTATCACCCATGAAGGGTGTGATGAGGTTCGGGAAGAAGGGGACTATGTCGCTATCTAATTAGATTGACTCTGAAAGAACATTCGGGGACGAAAGTTTCTAAGGGGGGAAGAATGTTACACCGCGTAGTTCCAGGACACGTGTAAGAAAACGTACGTGAGAAATTTTGAATTCTTTTGGTTGAAACGATAGAAAGATTATTTGTTTCTATGGAAAATTATTCCGAGCCTCGTAAAGGGAAAAAAATGTTTAGTAAAGGGAATTGAGTTCCCGAATTTGATATTTGAGACTTATAGAATTTATTGAAATTCCGGGAGATGAAATATTTTGGACCATGGGAGGCGACCGTGTCGCCTCACGTACCCGTGTTGGGCGAGAATGACTAAAGGCAAGTGGACAAGTTGACTCATGATATGTAAGTCATCGAATCCAAGCCACACAAGTGTTTTAATCTTGGCCCTTGATCTCTTTATATATCCATTACTAGTGCAAGACTAATTGAACACTTAGAAAAATTTCAAGATTTTGTCTTGCTCATTGAGAGCTCTCGGCATTAAGCCCTTTTTCACACAAAATATTTTCGTTTGTTGATCATAATTCCCAATACTTAAACCCAAGGTTCCTAGAGGTATTACAAGGATATCTCAATACAAATTCCCGGAAAAACTACGTTTCTACCTTAGTCGCAAGATGAAAACCTAAGTTGTTTTCATAAGTTTTGATTGGAAATTGAAGGAAAGTTGTTTATGAACTTCTAAGGGCTTCAAATAGCGGATTGGAGCGTGAATGAAATGAGCTAAGTTGCTAAGGAGCGACTTTGATTCTTGAAGTTATATCAGGGCTTATCAAGGTAACAATCTTGTCCTCTTAGTGATTAAAGATTTCATGTTGTTGTAGTTATATACATAAACAAGCATGTGATATATGTAATGGAGATTGATAAGTGTTATGGATATTGGAACCACTAAATCCGAAACTAGCATGTTTAGCCTTTAAGATTGTAATTCAATTTAGTTATTAGTTTAGTCGTCGCATGTTATAGAAAGAAGGGATTATAGTTGTTAAAGTTGCCTGCGACTATATAACATGTTAGAACGACAATATGGATTGAAAAGAAATTGGAAAGGATTATATGTGGTTGTACATTGTAGCCGAGAATGATATTTAATATTGGATTGTTTTGTATAAATTATGGGGCAGAATTTTACACGTCATGTTAGGCGTGTAATCCCCTTTGATTAGTTGATTGGTTGAGCCTTAAAGGTGGCATGTTGGTTATTGATTTCGGGCCTTGAAAAAAGTGGAAAAATACGTAGAAACAAAGGAAGTGCTGCCCAATTTTCCGTAGAATAGGAAGCTTTACACTTAGAATATTCTACGTTGGAAAGCTAAAAGTTGATAGACGTATTATGGTCATTATAGGTTGACATTCTACGTGCGACATATTCAACTTGGCAAGTGGATTAAGTCGGAGAGGTATGTGAACTCTTCCCTATCTCTTGAGCATGAGTATTTACAGAGGTATAGTGCGGTGAGCGTCGTATTTTAAGTGAACTTGGTTTCAGTTTGGTATCCTTACCTTGATTTCGAAAAGTGAAGTAACTCGGCCTTTAAAAGTATATGTTACTTGATGTTACATGTAAAGATTACTTGACTTGAAAAGAATAGAATACTTGATTGGGAAAAGTATGAGTTACTTGAAGTATTTTAAAGTTAAAAGACTTGAATTCTAAAGTTAAGGAACTTGAAGTATTCTGAAAGTTATGAAACTTGATTTGAAAGTATACGATACTTGGTGTCAAAAATATAAGTCTCTTGGTTTCATAAAGGAACGTAATTGTCTTGGTTTGTCTAAAACATAAAGAGTTATAACGGCTTTATGGGAAGTTAGTTATAACGACTTTATGGAAAGTTAAGAGAGCGGTCTACTCTATTTAAAGGCATAAGTTGCCTAAGTTTTGCAAGTAGAAGTCACTTGGTTTAAAAGCCTTGAAATGAATTTCTAAGGTGTAGTGACTTGTTTTGAGAAAGTAAGCATGCCTTGATACTGTCACGACCCGAACCCGGGCCCGTGACTAGTGCCTTACCCGGGCACCCAAGTAGACATACATCAGAGTAACCAGCGGAATATAAAACAAGACATGAAACAATATGAAGTGAGAAACAGTTTTTTTCTGAGAAAAGTTGTCTTTCGGCATATATATACATAAACTTGAACAGTTACATCCCTTTTACAAACTCTGCCCACAACAGTACTATAGACCTCTAAGAATGTTATAACAACAACGACGGGACAGGGCCCTTGTACCACAGAATGTAAGTACCTGCAATGAGGACTATACGAATAAGCCTCGGAAGCGGGCTTCCCAAAATCTTTGGCTGTGATCCTAGGCGAGGATCAACAATTGGTGTACCTCTACTGCGGCATGAGCGGCCCGAAGGAGGTCGATTACAATGTACAGTATGTGGCGAAAATATTGTAAATGAAATCATAATAGTCTATATAAAGCAGAAGACATATATGATAACGATTTCACGATACCTGATATGCGATCATGTCAAGTCGGGGACTCGCGCCGCCAAAGTCATCACTCAAATATAACCGTGGGTCTCGTACCCACAATATCAATCATGCGGTGGAATTCCTTCCTCATTCTTGGCGATCCATGATATAAAAGCACGAGAATACGCATGAACACGAGTCCTACGTGTCATAATAAACCGTCTGAGGTAAATGCGAAGGCATAGCGGCTACTAAAACCACGCAGTACCAACAATGCCATAAAGCGTATCACGAGGTCTTTCTGACGCCACGTGATCGGCGGCCACTCGCCTCGATATCGATGTGCGCGTATAATCCTGGAACTTCTGCGACTCGCGTAGGCCACGTAGGCTGCGTGGTATTCCTCGCATCGAGGCGGTAACGCGGCGTTCTCACGGACTCTGCGTGGTCGCGTGGCCGCGTAGACGCGTGAGGTAATTACCCGCGCGCTAACACGGAACTCGTAGCTCGCGTAGGTCCCTGGACGCGTGAGCATCCACCGCGTGAGCGACAACCCCGGTATATCGTATCGAGGTGAGTGGTACAATACTAACATAGCGGCTTATCGTTAAACAACATAAGCACAATCAGAAACCCCTTTACACAAGCGTCACAAAGACACTAACATAACATCTAACATGTTTACTTATCAAACCAACAAGAAAGTATTACAAGACTATCACGAGCCAACATAGTCAAGTTATTCCACCTGAGTACTTTACATTTTATGTCAACAAGTTGGGTTTTATCCCCAAAGTACTTCATACATTAACTCTTTAAAAC
This sequence comes from Przewalskia tangutica, assembly GCA_029844215.1. NCBI lineage: Eukaryota > Viridiplantae > Streptophyta > Magnoliopsida > Solanales > Solanaceae > Przewalskia > Przewalskia tangutica. Next base: position 107,256,609 of record CM056721.1, read on the forward strand.
CAAGTACTCATTGCTCATGAATGAGGTTTCACACTTTTAACAAAATTCATATCAAGTCGATTAAGTCAAGTCTCTTATCTTTTAAGATCAAGTCTCTTATTTTCAAAGATTCATAGATCATAGTTTTAACACTTAACAACGTAATCTCCTTTTTAAAACAATTTAAGTAACATATGCCTTATGTGTGAGTAGGTTATTCTTGTTTATAACAATCTTATTAAAACAGCCATGATCTAGGAAATGTAATACAATTTTGTCTTATCTTAGCTTATGCGGATGGAGGTTTCTCTTGGTTTTAATAATACTTAATTAGTCGATACATTTTCCTTTATTAAGCATTTGCGATGGTTTGTTCGATACTTATTCTCATTCCATGATCAATATAAGGCTTTCATAAACAATTAAATGTAAAGTTCTTTTATCTCTCTTAAGTCGTTATACACAACTTCCCGTAAAGCTAGTATAACTCTTAGCTTTTAAAACAAGTATTACTCTTCTTTCAAAAGGATTCTTAATTCTTTTGAAATCTTCAAGATTCTTATTATTTAAAACTCAAGTCAAAAGACATCGAAGTAAAACCACGTTCGATTAACATACGTCGTCTCAGTACTATATATATTCTTTTAAAATATCATGCTCGAGAGGATAGAAAGAATCACATACCTCATAGTGAAATCCATGCGATCGAATATATGTCGCGAGTATCAACTATAATAGTCAAATCGTCTATCAGCGTCTAGACTACTCTGTAGAATATTCTAGCGAAGGTTCTTATTTCTACGGAAAATCGGGCGTGACTTCCCACTGCGTCAAAATACACAAGTCTCTTGTGTCTGATCCTATGTAATTCTGTTCAATTCTCTTCTCTTATACCATCCTTACATCGTCTTATACCCGATTCTAAACTTCTACAATATGTAATCTCGATTCTGATAGAAGGATAAGATTATTTACCTCGTTAAGCCCAAAATTATCCAAGTTTAAATGTCGATCTGAACAGCGTTTAGATCTAATTCGTGCACTCGATTCGCTCGAGAAACCCTTAGAAGTTCTACACAACTTCACTTAATACTTCAACCATTGTGAAGATTTTTCCCTAGGGTTTCGTTTTGTGACTAAAGAAAGTATAGTAGTATTTAGACTCTTAGTATTGAAATAACTTTGGAATACTACAAGGTATTTGGGCTAAGGTATTTTGGAATTGTAACAATACTTGGAGAATACTTTTCTACCAAGGGGTATTTCACGAGAACTATCGAGAGAAGTGCCGGTAGGGCATACCGAGGAGGGTGGTTTGGGCGAGAGCTTGAGAGGAGGAAGGATTTTAAGACTTAGAATTTATTTAAGGGATGAAGAAATCCTTGACTAAGGGGGTATTTATAGGACTACCAAGGGCGATTAAGGCAAGTGGAGGCAAGTGGAGGTGGGGATTTGGGCAAGTGTAACCTTATCCATCTACTCCAAAATATCACAATAATATCTACCTAACCTTGACGATGTTCAAGGCCTTTTCTTGACAAAAGCGTGCCAAACAATTGCCCACAATCTTTGTCCACTTGAGGTGACAAGTGTCGCCCTCGTTGGTCAAAATATTTCATCTCTCGGAAAAATCATAAAAATAATAAATGTCATAGCAGTAATTTTCCCTTATGAGTTCGGAAAACTTTTCGTCGGAAAACAATTCTTTTCGTTAGTGTGCACAATTTCGTCCCTTATGCCTAATTAAGGCTTAAACTTTTGTACGTACGCCCTCACGTACATACTCTGGAAATACGGGGTCTAACAGATACTAAGGGTGTTAGTATCTTGGGGTTTTATTGAAAAATGAGTCTTTTGAAAAGAATAGAGGTACGTAGTACTTTGGGTTAAATTTCTGGATTTTTCATGACATGTTAGTGTCTTAAGTTAAATAAAATGAGAGTGTATGCTAATTAAGTCTAATAAGAGTTAAGGGATGTCTTAACTTGCTTACGATATTTATAGTAGTCGGTTGTGCTTATATTACGTGATTATGTTAGCCGGTTGTGCTTGTGATATATTGTTCATTACAGGGTCATTCCCCGGGCTTGTTGCATTTGCATATTCCGTGGATTTACTCCCCACGATGCGAGGAAGTTACCTCATGCGAGTCCGTAGGGCTCATGCGGGTGAAATAGTCCCATCTGAGGCGGGCGATCTATGCGAGAAATTACCTCATGCGGGTCCATCCGGGCCTATGCGGGTGAAATAGTCTATCACGAGAGATTACCTCATGCGGGTCCATCGGCTATCTGGGTGAAATAGTCCCAAGAGTAGGATTGCAGAATGATACTACGGGCGGATGGTCCTAGGTTAATCATGAGCTTCCTGTTTTAGAACCGGCAAAGTTTATTCTTGTTTACTCTCATTATTAGTAAGACACATTGTACTGTTAATTTGGTTATCATGTATCTCTCCAGCTTTATTTTAGACTATATGATTTTATTACAGTACTTTCAGTTTACATATTTGGTACATATTTTGTACTGACCCTCTTTCCTCGGGGGGTTGCGTTCATGCCGCAGGTAGAGTTAAACAGGTTGTTGATCCTCACTCTTAGGATCACTGTTCAGCTGTTGAGAAGCTCCATTACTCCAGAGGCTTATCTTTGGTTCAGATCCCTGGTATTGTCAGTTGTTGTACATTCAGGGGTATGGCGGGGCCTTGTCCCGTCACAGTTGTTATGTCAAAACTCTTAGAGGCCTGTAGTCATATCTTGTGGGTCAGTTTGTATAAAGATGAGATGTAACTACTGTTGGATATGTTCTTGTATATATATGTCTAGGGAGGTGACCTTATCGGCTAACCTGTTTTTTTTTTTTTCTGTTGATGTACGTTAGGAGTTTTATGTATGTTCCGCTGATTTTATCTGATGTATACCTGCAAGGGTGCCCAGGTAGTGTTACACCCCGTAATTCCAGGACATGTACAATAGAATGGACGCGAGAACGCAAGACTTGAAAATTGGTATGAAAGGAAGAATTGTTTTTCCGAAGGAAAATCTTCCGAACGTCGGAAAGGAAAAATGTTCGTTGATGAGAATTAGATTCTCAAAATGCATTATTTGAGGAGTATGGAACTTATTAACATTGTGGAAATTTATTTTTACGGATTTGGTCACGTGGGGCCCACCCGAGAAATTTTACGTTTTGTGGGGCCCACGAGGGTTACGGAATTTTATGAACGAATGGGAGGGCGACACGTGTCACCCCCACATGGTCTTGGACGAAAATTGACAAGGATATTATGGTAATTGACCAATGTGGATGATCAAGTCTTCAAGCTTGAGATATTTGACTTAGTCAACTTGCCACTTGTATAGATATTTAATTTCCTTCATCCTAGCCACACAAGTGTTATTATTTAAGCCCTCCATTGTATTATATATACACACTAGTTGCAAGACAAGCTCTTCAACACTTAGAAAAAATTTCACAACATTCTTGTTCATTAGAGGGTTCTCGGGTTTGATGGAAATCCCACACAAAAATTTTGCAATTTTGGTTCATTATTCACAAGACTTTAACCCAAGGTCCCTAAGGGTATTGTAAGGATATCTCAATAGAAAGATCTCGGAAAAAGCAGCGTTTTCACGTTAGTCATGGCGAAAACCTAAGTCATTTTCATAGTTTTGGATTGGAAATGGAAGAAAAGTTGGTTGTGAACTTCAAAGGCTTGAATAAGCGGATTGGAGCGTAAAGGAAATGAGCTAAGATTGCTAAGGAGTGACTTTAAATCTTGGAATTTTATAAGGGCTTATCAAGGTAACAATCTTGTCGTTTTAGTAATTAAAGATTACTTATTGTTGTAGTTATGGATATTAGCAAGCATGAGGTATATATTATGAAGTTTGATAAGTGTTATGGATATTGGAACCTGTTATACCCCGTATTTCCAGAGTATGTACGTGAGGACGTACGTAGAAAATTTGAACTTGTAATTAGGCTTGGCCGATTTGTGTTTGTGCCTGACACGGAATTAGTCGTTTTTTCGGCGAAGCGTTTTCCACGACTTTTCGTAGGGAATTTAGGCTATGTCATTTTTAATTTTTGCGAATTTTTAGGAGGCGAAACATTTTGGACCAGCGAGCGCCATGGCACCCTCCCATTAGCGGGCGTGAGGCGGACATTGGGCGAATTGGAGAGTGTAGTTGGTAGGATATTTTGTGTGTTGATTGATAAAGTGGGACCAGCGCACACTTGTCCCAATCTTGGCCTACACTTGCTATGCCTTGGCATAATCTTGGCCGTTGGTTGGCCTTGGCTTGACTATAAATACCCTCTCCCTTTGATGAATTCTTCATCCTTTCCACAAATCTTCTAAGTGTTAAAATCCCTCCCCTTTGTGAGGCCTTGGCGAGAGTCCCTCACTCCCTTGGCGAGAGCCCACAGTGGGGTAGGTAGAGGTATCTCCACTCCTTGGGGTGCTAGCGATGGGGTACCCACTGCTAGTTGTCTTCGTATAATACCCCATCTTGTTAGAAATACTCTCAAAAGTATTGTTGTAATGCCCAATTACCTTAGTAGTATGCCTTGTAGTATTACAGGTTATCTTATCTGAAAAGCCGAAATACTATTATACTTCCCTTAGTCACAAAACCGAAACCACAGGAAAATCTCCATAGTTAGTTGGAGTATTAAGTAGAAGTTGGTTAGAACTTCTAAGGGTTGTTTGGAGGCGGAGTCGGCCTTGGAGTAGGAGCTAAACCTTGCTCGGGATCGACATTTAAACTCGGATAATTATGGGCTTATCGAGGTAAATATCTTGTCCCTATTGTAATTGGAAATTACATGATTGTTAGACTATATAGTTGAAGTATACTATATATATAGAACTGAGCGTTGTTGTCGGCAATGTCTTTTGACTTAAGCTGAATAATAAGAAACCTTTTGAAAGAAAATCTTGTTGTATTTACATGGTGTATTCTGATGAGCTTGTGTAGCTTTTACGTGGAGTAGAATTGTGCAGTTCGGGTTAGATGTATGAACCCACGGTTGGCTTGATGGCGGCCCCAGATAGAGAGAGGAGATTTCTGTTGTTTGCGGGGAGAGTCTTTGCGAATTTTACGTAGAATGTTCTCTGAAGAGATCTAAATGTTAATAAGCGCCTTGTGGCCTTATAGGTTGAAGTACTACGTGTGGCGCGATCTACTTGGCAAGGAGTAGAAGCGGTTGGAAGTACTTGGGCGTTTTGCTATTAGTCGATACTCGTCGCGAGGTATGTGAACCTCTTACATCTCTTCTGGCGTGATATGTGTGAACTATGTATGCGGTGAGCGTCGTGTGCTAAATGTATTTGATTGGTTTAAAACATACGGTGTTATAACGACTTTATGGGAAGTTGGTTATAACGTTTGTATGTTAATGAAAAATACTTGTGGTTTTAAAGGTATTGATTTGAACTATAAGCGGCTTTTTATGTGTTAATAAAGAACTTGACGTAATACTTGGGTTTTAAAAAAAAAACTTAAGAGTTATACTAGCTTTATGAGAAGTTAGGTATAACGGCTTAAGAATGTTTATTGATTTGAAATCAAATTGTTATACCGTATTCTCGGGGTATGTATGCGAGGGCGTGCGTGCGAGAGCCACGAGAAAAATTGGAAAGGAAGAAAGAGGTGATTCTTCCGGAAAAGTTTCGGTTTTGTAAGGAAAAATGTTCGTTGAAGGGTGGGTTCCCAGTTTGGAATTTGGGCTTCTTAGATTATATTAAATTTTGAGATTTTATTTTTGGAAATGGTCACGTGGGGCCACGGGAGAAATTCTGATTTTGTAGGAGCCACTTTGTTTTGAGATTTTGGCCATTGTGGATATTTTTGGAAGACATTTTTGAGGGCGATAGGAGGGTGACACGTGTCACCGCGTAGTAACTTGGCAGTGAATGACATTTGTCTGTGCCTTTGGTTAAAGTCGTTTTTGGCGAAGCGTTTTACATAACTTGCGAGGAAAATTCCGGCTATGTCTTTTCTTATTTTTGCGGATTTTTCCGAGAGGCGAAACATTTTGGACCAGCGGGAGGGTGGCGTGTGTCACCGCCGCATTAAACAAGTGAAGTGCTTTGGGCGATTTGGGCGTCGAGAGGGCGTTGGCCTTGCACAATTGGTTCCTTGTTTTGGCCTTGTTTTGTGGCTTGTTTGGTGCAATGTTTTGTGGAGTAGGGTTAGGGTGTACTTGGCAGTCAAGGCCGTACACTTGCCTTGCACGTGGCTTGATCTTGGCCGTTGGTTGGCACTTTGGCTTTCTATAAATACCACTCTCTTGAAGACTTCATTCGTCAAAATCTTCCAGTCTTGAAACCCTCTCCTCCCTTTGTGAGCTCTTAGCGAGAGCCTTCCACTCCACACCGTGTGGCCTTTGGCGAGGTTCACTTCCCAGCTGTGGTGCTAGTAGTAGGGTACCCACACTGCTAGTTGTTTTTAGTATAATACCACTCCATGTGGTATTGAAATACTTCTCTAGTATTGTTATAATGCCCAAAATACCTTAGCCTTGTACCTTGTAGTATTCCAAGATACCTCTGTCATCGTAGAGTCAGGAAATACTACCTTTTGTCCTTTAGTCTCAGCCAAAACCACTGGAAATCTTGTAGTTGGTTGAAGTATTTGAGTAGAAGTTAGTTAGAACTTCTAAGGGTTGTTTGGAGCGGATTGGGCGCACGGAGTAGGAGCTAAACCTTGCTCGGGATCGACATTATAACTTGGATAATTTTGGGCTTATCGAGGTAATTATCTTGTCCTCTATTGTAATTGGTAATTACATGTTTGTTAGAATCTATCGTTGAAGGATCCTCTATATGGAACTATACTGAGTATTGTGGCCATGTCTTTTGACGTAAGCACTGAAGAATAAAGCCCATGAGCTGTAATTACATGGGTGTATTGCGATAGACTTGTGTAGAGTTCTTGAGTAGGATGGTACACGTCAGGTTAGGCGTGTAAACCCCACAGTTGGCTTGGTGGCGGCCTCGATAGAGGAGGAGATTTCTGTTGCGGGGAGAGTCTTTGAATTTTACGTAGAAAGATGGGAACTTGTGTTTAAGATTTAATAGGCGTTTGTGGCCTTTATAGGTGAAAGTACTAAGAGTAGTGTATTACACTCGAGAGTGGAAAGGGCTAGAGGTTGTAGTACTTGGAGCATTTTGCTTATTGTCGATAAATCGTCGCGGTATGTGAACCTCTTCTATCTCTTCTAGCATGATATGTGTGAACTATGTAGTGCGGTGAGCGTACATGTGTTAAGCTTGTGTTTGATTGTTCTTAAAACATAAAGTGTTATAACGGCTTTATGGGAAGTCGGTTATAACGACTTTATGTAGGTAAGAAAATACTTTGTGGTTTTAAAAGGTAGCGATGTGAATTATAAGCGGCTAGTTATAATAAAGAACTTGATGTATTTCAAAGATTTATAAATCGTTTTGAAGGGAGAGTAACACTTAGTTTTAAAGGTTTTAAAAGAGTTATACTAGCTTTATGGGAGTTAGGTATAATGTCTTAAGAGAGGTAAAGAAAATGGTTTCTTGATGTTAGAAGTTAAGAGACTTGATCGTATAAGATAAGAGACTTAACTTATTTGTTTTAATGTGAATGTTTGTGTGAAACCTCGTTCGTGAGTAATGAGTACTTGGTTTTATTTAAAGGGATAATGTTTCTTGATTTGGAAATCGGAATGTGTATCGACGGACCAACTGCGGCGTTAATAAAGGAAAATGTATTGAATAATGATGTATCGTATTAAAACCGGTAGAAACCTCCATCTGCATAGAAACTAAGATGAGACAAAATGATATTACATTTTCTAGATCATGCTCTTTGTAATAAGAATGTTGTAAACAAGAATAACTACTCTCGCGTGAGACATATATTACTCGATTGTTCTAAAAGGAATCAGTGATTAAGTTTGGGAACTATGAAACCATTTGAAAATGAGAAGCTTGAGTAATTGAAACTAGGCAAGCTGGAACTTAGGAAAAGAATGTTGTTACTTGATTTTGAAAAGGAATGTGGGTTGGTCGTCCTAATACTACGGTGTCGGGTGACTTTTATAAAAGTAATGGATCTCTTTTAAAAGAACTTAACGTATGTAGTACTTTGGGGTTAAAAACCGGACTTTGGCGTAAAATGAAAGTACTTTGAGTTGTGTGAAACTTGCCTATGCTTGTTGTTGTGAAACTTGCCTATGCTTGTTGTTGTGAAACTTGCCTATGCTTGTGATGATAGCCTTTGTTGTGCAAGTATGGTATTTACGTATTCTGGCGTCTCTCGATAGAGTAGGTTGACTTATTGAGAACTTACTTGGAGCGTCTTTGGCGGTGATGGAGAATTCCGGGTATGTTTCCATTTTGATTCTTGTCTTGTTGTTGATGTCACATGGGCGTGTCTGCAGATGTAGTATTAGGGGCATGCGGCCGTGCGGCGGGTTGATTACGATATATGGTTATTCGCAACATGGGCGTGTCTGCCGATCACTGATGTCCGGGGCGTGTGGCGTGCGGCGAGTTGATCACCGATATATTGTTGTTGATGTCACGTGGGCGTGTCTCTGCGAGTAAATTCAGGGGCATTTGGCCGTAGGGCATTGGTATTATTGTTGCATCATGGGCATGTCTGCAGAAGCGATAGGGGCATGTGGCCGTGATGCGAACATGATGGATGTGGTGGCGTGAGACCCGTAGTTGGATTTGAGTGGTGACTTTGAGGCGTGAGTCACGACTTGGCTCTTTGTTATGTTGCGTCTTGTATTTTGGGTATCATACATGTCTCTGCTTTATATAGGTTATGATTTAAGCTGCGATATTCTGATTTCACATACTTGGTACTGTTATGCGACCTCGCCCGAAGCTGCGTTCATCTGCGCGGTAGAAGTCATCGATCGTGGATCTCGCTCGTGAGATCACGATTCGGCGTGTTAGGAAGCTCCGTTTCTCGGAGGCTTATCTTTTGGTATGTGTTTCCACTGAGTTGTAGGTTCTTGTACATTCGAGGTATGGCGGAGCCACTGTCCGTCATAGTCGTTGTAAATCTTAAGTGCATGTAATCTTGTTGTGGCGGGGTTGTAAAAGATTAAAGCATTGAGTTTTATGTATATCTTGAAAAAGCTGTTTTGGTTGCTTTGTTATTATTATATCTATTGTTGCGTATGTCTAAGTTTTTATTTCCATTGGTTTTCTCGGCGTTGTATCACGAGTGCGGGGTAAGGCACGATCCGGGCGAATTTGGGTGTGACAGAATGTGTATCGACAAACCCTGCGGCGTTAATAAAAATGTTTTAATGATTAAGTATTATTAAAACCGGTAGAAACTTCCATCTGCATAGAAGCTAAGATGAGACAAAATGATATTTTCTAGATCATGATTCTTTGTAATGAGATTGTTATAAACAAGAATATCTACTCGCGTATAAGGCTTATGTTTCTCAGTTGTTTAAAGGAGAATTATATTCTTAAATGAATAAGACTATGAACTCTGAAACCTTTCTAAAATAAGAGCAGTGAACATTGGAAATTAGGCAAACTTGAACATTGGAAAGAATGTTGCTAATTGATTTTACAAAGAGAAGTAATTGATTTACTTTAAAAAGATAATCACTCATATACTACGTATTGCGTGGTTTTTGTGAAATGCGTATCTTTTAAAGATTTAATGTATGAAGTACTTTGGGGATAGACACCGAACTTGTTAGCATAAAGTACGCTTGTGTGAATAAGCTTGATTGTGTTGGTTTGAGATAGCCTTGTAAATACTTTCTTGTTGATGTGATAAGTAAACATGTTAGGATCTTTACGTGTGTTAGTATCTTGTGTGATCGTGATGTAAGGGTCATTCTTGTTGTGCTTACGTTGTTAAGCGTTAAGCGTTGTACTATTATTATATCACTACCCACTTTGACTTATCACAGGGCTTGCCGCCAGTCTTGGTCTTTCACGGCTATCACGGTCCTTGTGACTATGCGAGTCGCGGTAGCTCGGGATTGATCATTCGGGTGTTTAGCACGATCTGGGGATTCCACTATGCGGTCTATTGAGACTATGCGGGTTGCGGGAGCCTAGGTGAATCTGGGGTTAAATTTGCGCCCTCGATGCGAGGTATACCTCGGTGATGCAGGACCGTGATTCGAGAATACCTGCATGCGGGTCGTGTGTGACCTATCGCGGGCTGCGAGAGTTCGAGGATAAAGCGCGCATTGATATTGCGGGCGAATGGCGAGCCGATCATGTGGTGCGATGCAGAAAGACCTCGGGATCTGATTTGTGGTATTTTAGTGCGTGGGTCTTAGTAGTCGGCTATGCGCCGTACTTGCCCGTGCGGTTGTATTGTGATAACTTTGAGGCGTGAGTCACGACTTGACATATTTGCTTATTTATTGTGAGCGTAGTTTGGTTATCATCATGTCTCTGCTTTATATAGACTACTATGATTTCATTCTGATATCTATTTTGATTTCACATACTTGGTACTGTTATCTTGACCTCGCCCGAAGTGCGTTCATCTGCGAGTAAAAGGTACACGATCGTTGATCCTCGCTCTTAGGGTCACGATTCGGCGTTTGGGAAAGCTCAGTTTCTCGGAGGCTTATCTTAGTATAGTCCTGTCGTTGTAGGTATTTACATTCGGGGTATGGCGGGAACCACTGTCCCGTTGTTATCGCATCATTTCTTAGAAGTGCATGTAATCTTGTTGTGGCGGGGTTTGTAAGAAGGATTAAAGCTGTTCATTTTGTAGAGTTGTTATTTATTTATCTTGAAAAGGCAAGTTTTCCTCAGTTCTTGTTTTGTACTTCATTTGTTTCATGTATGTGTTTTATGTTCGATTACTCGATGTTGTATCACTAGGGTGCACAGGGTAGGCACGATCCGCGGACCAGGTTGGTCGTGACAAGCGTGGTATCGAGCGATTAATCCTCGGAAAGTGTCTGGCAACCGTATCGGTAGAGTCTTGATTATCGGTGTGTTGTGCACACGCGATGTCGGGGAGGCTATAGGGTATTTAGGATTGGTTTCTATTCTTCTCACTCTGAGATCGTGCCTTAGAAGGTGTTGTAAGTTGGACCCTGCGAAATTATTTCCACTTATCGTTATGCCTCGCGTAAGCAGCAGGCGGGAGGACAAAGCGGTGAGGAGGCTGCGAGTAAGTTCGGAGGGTTGCGTGGGCACATGCCCAATCATCGCACAGGGTGGTGCTTCGCCGGGGAGTTTTGCGGCGTCGCTGCCGTGAGTTTAGCGCGGCGGCGGTTCCTCTGCGGCCATGATATTTGAACGCCCGATTCCACGGCCAGGAGCGAGAATAGATTTCTAGGAGGCGACCACGTTACTAACTATGGATTTGACTGCAGAGTATCTGGATGTCTGCGAGTCTTGATGAATATCAGCGAGAAGGTTGTGCAAGTAAGTTCTTGATTGAAGCGAGCATGGCGATTATGCGGGCTTATCGCGTGGCCGAAAGCGTAGAGATCGGCGGGTTAACGAAGGGCCGAGAAGGGCGAGCGGCGAGTCGCTTTGGTAACTTTGGCGAGTCACCTCGCGTGATTTGATTATGCATCCGCGGTGCAGTGGTCTCGCGGGGTTCGGGGCGTTCGAGTGCGCGGGAGTTGGTGAACTCCGGGGCTTAGGTTCACGATGTGACGAGCGTCGTCGGGAATGTCGTCTTTTAGTTAGTGCTGGTTGTACTATGGCCGTCGAGTGCGATGTCGAAAGAGTGTCTGGTAGGAGGACTCGCCGAGGATCGGTGGGTAGTTTGTCATCTTCGTAGCTATGCGCCTGCGAGGCGAGTTTGATTAGAACGACTAAGGAGTGAAGCGATGGGTCGGGTATATCTTTAACCTGCAGAGCTTTGTATAAGTGATAAGGTGAGTATACCTTAAGTGTTATATTACGATAGCATTGTGTAAATGGTGATTAGAAATCTTGGTTAGTTAACCAAGTAAGATTTGGGGATAGAAAGTGTGAGCCTTAGAGTGTTATCGTAGAGACCTTAGAGGTAAGGCCGTCTCGAGTAAAAGATGTATTGTTTATGTTTGACCACTTATAGGAGTGCATAGTGCGCGTGAGTTATGTTTGTGGGATTAGTCACGAGTAGTGTGGAATGAAAGAGGGTAGTTGAGCTAAGAAGGCCGCTAGGTTTCGTAGCGTGATTAGTGAGAGTTTTCCTTGAGGAGCTAGCGTTTGGCGCGTTGCGGGTCGGGTTGAGGCCACGTTGCGGGTCAAACGCGGCATGTTTGGTGGTGGGGTCAGTTTGTGGTGGTCGCCTTGTGGTAAGTCACGAGGTGTTAGGCGAGTTTAGTTAACTGTCACGATTTCATGGATGCGTTCGACCGATGGTTGGGCGAGGAGTCGGTAGTGTTGTCTTAGCAAAGGCCGTTTACTCGTGAGGTTATGCGAGATGATATATCGAGAAAGGTTGTAAGCTGCGAGGTGCCTCGCGCCTTATGTCGAGCAGTGGAGCAGTTGCGGTGTTTCTTTTAGGAGGTTTTACGAGCAAGGTTAGGAACTCAGTAGTCTCGAATCACGTTCGCCTCGGGCGGTGTTTGGATTTGAGGATAGTTGCGAAATTGTTGTCTCTGTTGAAGAGTGTTTAAGCTACCATTTCGGTGTTGGATGTCGCATGAAGCCTTGTAGGCGGATGTGTGAGTCGCCGTCGAGTGGTTCGATGTTGGCAAGGTTGACGATTGGTTGAGCTTGTTCCGGTAGTGGATAGTGAAGCTTGTCTAGAAGAAGTTACGGCGGCTCGGAGAAATCGTGCGGATAATCGGCGGCGGCGCTTAGAGTTGAGTTGTGGTCGGTCTTCTTGAAAGTACCACCGGTTAGGTGTGACAAGCTTTGGAAAAAGCAGAGAAACTTAGCGAGTTGTTTTGGGCCTTTTAAGTTCATGTGAAGAATAGGCGGGTTGCACATATGTTAACTTGCGTCCGACTTAGGAAGCGATGCGTCGATCTTCGTATTGTTATGTTGGAAAGTATCGGAATCCGTCAGTGTTCGGTTAATGATGACCACGTTAGAGATAGTAACCGAGTTTTGAAGCTGACGATGCTCGAAATGTGGTAAGAGTTAGTGTCGTCGACCTCGGGGATCGCGTGCGGCCGGTACCATTTGTTGGGTCGCGGAGTGAACCTCGCGGCAAAGTGACAAAAAGTGGTATCATTTCTTTTGTAAAGAGAAGGTCACGAAGGAAGTATATTTTAGACCCGGAGAAAGGTGTTTGTGGTGATGTTAGAGTGTTTCCTCGTGGACTTGGAGGTAAGTATTTTTTTGCGCAAGTTGGTTAAAGTGGCGTGCGTGCGAGGATTGTTTTAAATAAGTATAGCGGTGAGGACTATCTGCGTGCGTTTGTTTGAGACTTAGAAGGAGCATTCGGGGCGAATGTTTCTAAGGAGGAGAATGTTATACCGTATTTCAGTATATGCGTGAGGCGTGCGTAGAAAATTTGAACTTGTAATTAGGCTTGGCGATTTGTGTTTGTGCTGACACCCGAATTAGTCGTTTTTCGGCGAAGCGTTTTCCACGACTTTCGTGAGAATTTCCGGCTATGTCATTTTTAATTTTTGCGGATTTTTAGGAGGCGAAACATTTTGGACCAGCGAGAGGCGCCAGGCACCCTCCGTTAGCGGGCGTGAGGGCGGACATTGGGCGAATTGGAGAGTGTAGTTGGTAGGATATTTTGTGTGTTGATTGATAAAGTGGGACCCACACTTGTCCCAATCTTGGCCTACACTGCTATGCACTTGGCATAATCTTGGCCGTTGGTTGGCCTTGGCTTGACTTTATAAATACCCTCTCCTTTGATGAATTCTTCATCCTTTCACAAATCTTCTAAGTGTTAAAAATCCCTCCCACTTGTGAGGCCTTGGCGAGAGTCCTCACTCCCCCGGCGAGCCCACTAGTGGGGTAGGCGAAGTATACTCCACTCGCTTGGGGTGCTAGCCGTGGGGTACCACTGCTAGTTGTCTTCGTATAATACCCACTCTTGTTGAAATACTCTCAAAGTATTGTTGTAATGCCCAATTACCTTAGTAGTATACCTTGTAGTATTCAGGTTATCTTATCTGAAAAGCCAGAAATACTATTATACTTCCCTTAGTCACAAAACCAAACCACAGGAAAATCTCCATAGTTAGTTGGAGTATTAAGTAGAAGTTGGTTAGAACTTCTAAGGGTTGTTTGGAGGCGGTCGGGCCTTGGAGTAGGAGCTAAACCTTGCTCGGGATCGACGTTTAAACTCGGATAATTATGGGCTTATCGAGGTAAATATCTTGTCACACTATTGTAATTTGAAATTACATGATTTTTAGACTATATAGTTGAAGTATACTATATATATAGAAGTGATCGTTGTTGTGGGCAATTTATTTTGACTTAAGCTGAATAATAAGAAACCTTTTGAAAGAAAGTCTTGTTGTATTTACATGGGGTGTATTCTGATGAACTTGTGTAGCTTTTACGTGGAGTAGAATTGTACCGTTCGGGTTAGATGTATGAACCCACTGGTTGGCTTGATGGCGGCCAGATAGAGGAGGAGATTTCTGTTTGTTGCGGGGAGTCTTCTGAATTTTACGTAGAATGTTCTCTGAAGAGATCTAAATGTTAATAAAGCGCCTTGTGGCCTTATAGGTTGAAGTACTACGTGTGGCGCGATCTCTTGGCAAGGAGTAGCCAGCGGTTGGAAGTACTTGGGCGTTTTGCTATTAGTCGATACTCGTCGCGAGGTATGTGAACCTCTTCCTATCTCTTACAGCGTGATATGTGTGAACTATGTAGTGCGGTAGGCGTGCGTGTGCTAAATGTATTTGATTGGTTTAAAGCATACGATGTTATAACGACTTTATGGGAAGTTGGTTATAACGTTTGTATGTTGATGAAAAATACTTGTGGTTTTAAAGGTGGTGATTTGAACTATAAGCGGCTTGTTATGTGTTAATAAAGAACTTGAAGTAATACTTGGGTTTTAAAAAACTTAAGAGTTATACTAGCTTTATGGGAAGTTAGGTATAACAACTTAGAATGCTTTCTTGATTTGGAAATCGAATGTGTATCGACAAACCACTTCTGCGTTAATAAAAATGTTTTGTGATTAAGTATTATTAAAACCAGTAGAAACTTCCATCTGCATAGAAGCTAAGATGAGACAAAATGATATTTTCTAGATCATGCATTTTTGTAATGAGATTGTTATAAACAAGAATATCTACTCGCATATAAGGCTTATGTTTCTCAGTTGTTTAAAGGAGAATTATATTCTTAAATGAATAAGACTATGAACTCTGAAACCTTTCTAAAATAAGGCAGTGAACATTGGAAATTAGGCAAACTTGAACATTGGAAAGAATGTTGCTAATTGATTTTACAAAGAGAAGTAATTGATTTACTTTAAAAAGATAATCACTCTATATACTACGGTATTGCGTGGTTTTTGTGAAATGCGTATCTTTTAAAGATTTAATGTATGAAGTACTTTGGGGATAGATGCGAACTTGTTAGCGTAAAGTACCTTGTGTGAATAGCTTGATTGTGTTGGTTTGAGATAGCCTTGTAAATACTTTCTTGTTGATGTGATAAGTAAACATGTTAGGATCTACGTGTGTTAGTATCTTGTGTGATCGTGATGTAAAGGGTCATTCTTGTTGTGCTTACGTTGTTAAGCGTTAAGCGGGTTATACTATTATTATATCACTACCCGCTTTGACTTATCACAGGGCTTGCCACCGGATGCGGGTCTTTCTGGCTATGCGGTCCTTGTGACTATGCGGAGTCACGGTAGCTCGGGATTGATCATTAGGGTGTTTAGCACGATGCGGGATTCCTATCGCGGTGTGAGACTATGCGGTCTTTGAGACTATGCGGGTTGCGGGAGCCTAGGTGGATCTGGGGTTAAATTTGCGCCGATGCGGGGTATACCTCGAGTGATGCAGGACCGTGATTGAGAATACCTGCATGCGGGTCCGTGTGTGACCTATGCGGGCTGCGAGAGTTCGAGGATAGGCGCGCGCATTGATATTGCGGGCGAGTGGCGGCCGATCATGTAGTGCGGTCTAGAAAGACCTCGGGATCTGATTTGTGGTATTTTAGTGCGTGGGTCTTAGTAGTCGGCTATGCCTTACGTACTTGCCGTCACGGTTGTATTGTGATAACTTTGAGGCGTGAGTCACGACTTGACATATGGCTTATTTATTGTGGCGTAGTTTGGTTATCATACATGTCTCTGCTTTATATAGACTACTATGATTTCATTCTGATGCTCTATTTTGATTTCACATCTTGGTACTGTTGTGCTTGACCTCGCCCGAAGTGCGTTAAATCTGCAGCGAGTAAAGGTACACGATCGTTGATCCTCGCTCTTAGGAGTCCTGATTCGGCGTTTGGGAAAGCTCGTTTCTCGGAGGCTTATCTTGGTATAGTCACTGTCGTTGTAGGTATTTACATTCGGGGTATGGCGGGCCACATCGCCGTTGTTATCGCATCATTTCTTAGAAGTGCAAAATCTTGTTGTAGGCGGGGTTTGTAAGAAGAATTAAGCTATTCATTTGTAAGAGTTGTTATTTATTTATGTCGAAAGGCAAGTTTTCCTCAGTTCTTGTTTTGTACTTCATTTGTTTCATGTATGTGTTTTATGTTCGCTGATTACTACGATGTTGTATCACTAGGGTGCGAGGGTAAGGCACGATCCACGGACCAGGTTGGGTCGTGTGAGAACCACTATCGAAACTAGCATGTTTAGCGTTTGAGATTACAATTCAATTTGGTTATTAGTTTGAGTAAATCGCATGTTATATAAAGAATGAATTGTAGTTGTTAAAGTTGTTCTGACTATATAACATGTTAGACTTAACAACTTGGATTGAAAAAGAATTGGAAAGGACTTTGTGTTGTTGTATATGTTAGCGAGAATGACTTTGAATATTGAACTACTTGGTATTAATTGTGGGACCAATTTTACGTATTGTAAGGCGTGTAATCCCACTGATTGGTTGATGTATTGAGCCTTAAATGTGGCGTGTTGGTTATTGATTTTGAGCCTTGAAAAGGTGGAAAAATGCGTAGAAACAAAGGAGGTCTTTGCTTGATTTTCCGTAGAATAAGAGGCCGTATGCTTAGTATTATTCTCGTTAGAAACTAGAAATTGATAGTCGTGTTGTGGCCATTATAGGTTGACAATTCTCGTGCGGCGTATTCGACTTAACTTGTGGTTTAAGCCAGAAGAGGTATGTGAACCATCTCATAACCTTCTGGCGTGATTCCTTATGATAAAGAAAGTAAGTCTACTCATTAAATGATTCGTTCTTTGATTGTACTTGGATTGCCTAATATAGAATTTGTTCTATATACTTCCTTAATTGTACTTTGGATGTTTAAATTGGAAATTGTTATAATCCATTACCTTAATGAAGTTTGGATTTTCAAAAGTGCAAGTGTTTTACTTGAAGTACTTAGAGTCTTAAAAAAAAAGTGGTTCCTAATCTTTTGGCTAGTGCCTTAGTTCCAAAACCTAAAGGTTGTTATAATGACTTTAGGGGAGTCAAATGAGTGATTTACTTAATTGATTTAAAGAGGAGAAATGACATGATTTAAAGAGAAGTAACTTGTTTTAAAGGTGTGAGTTACTTGAGATTTAAAAGTATAAACTCTTGATTTCTAAAGTTAAGAAACTTGATTTCTAAAGTTAAGAGACTTGAAGTATTTTGAAAGTTAAGAAAATTGATTTGAATGTATATGATACTTGGTTTTAAAAGTATAAGTCTCTTGGTTATAAAAAGAATGAATTTGTCCAAAACCATAAAGGGTTATAACGACTTTATGGGAAGTTGGTTATAACGGCTTTATGAAAGGTTAAGAGAGTTGTCTATTTTGATGGATAGGTATGAGTTGCCTAGGTTGTGTAATTAGAAGTTACTTAGTTTCAAAGCCTTGAAATGAATTTCTAAAAGGTGTAGTAACTTATTTTGAAAAATAGACATGCTTTATATGGTAGGAGGTGTCGTTCTCTATTGGATGGTTTGATGCTTTTGAGGTTAGGCAGTAAGTGTAGTTCTTTGAGAAGTCTTTAGAGAAGGTGAAGCTTATTCAGGAAAATCTCTGGCGGCTGAGTAGGCAAAAGGAGTATACGGACATGAGTTCGTGATCTGAGTTCATGGTTGGCGGCGAGTCTGTGAGGTTTCACCGCGTGAAGGGGTGATGCGGTTGGGAAGAAGGGCAAGTTGAGCCACTAGGTTTATTGGCCTTTTGAGATTATTAAATCGTGTTGGCGGTGGCATCTGAGTTACCTTTGCCACGAGGTTTGGCGGTGTTCATCAGGTATTCGTGTTTTCATCTTTGAAGAAGTACCATTAAGATGGGTCTTACATCATCGGTGGGATTCATTACTATTTGATCGAATCATCGCCGAGGAAGCGCGATAGCGATCTTGGATAAGCAAGTGAGAGAAGTTGAGAGTCTAAGAAATTTCTTGATCGAGTTGATGGAAGCACCATCCGGTTGAGAGGCCACTTGGGAGGCAGGCGGATATGCGGGTAGATATCTTGATTGTTAAACATTCGAAGTACCTCGCTTTCCTCCTTTACTCTTGTCGCTCGAGGACGAGCGATTGTTTGATTGGTATCTAATGTAACGGCCTGTTTGGTTGTTTAGCACTTTAAAACTACGAAATGAGTATGAGATTATAGGGTACTAAATTATAGGAGTTTGATATACAATTTGTGCATGAATTTAATTAAGTGGGCGAGCTCGCTCTGCCCGATAGAACACGGTGATTCTGAAGGGAAAAGGGAGAGGCAGACCTGGCGGCTAAAAAGAAAAAAGAAAAAAATAAGAAAAGAAAACATAGTATCAAAATAAAAGAGGGCGACAACAAAGGAGAGGGAGAAACGTTGCGTGGTAGGAAAAAGAGAAGAAGAAAGAAAGAAAGAAAAGCTAGTAACGGGGCGGAAGCGCTCAATTAAGTTCAGGTTAAGTTCTATGTTATATGGTTGAATTAATATATTCATGATCCTTATACTAATGGGTTATTGAATGCAATCAAATTTCAAAGAGGTCATTACACAGAAATTTCACAATCGACGAATAGAAACTTGAGGGATTTATCATGGTATAATGATTACATCAGCCTATAAAACGTGGAAACTGTATAAATATGTAAGGAATATAAAAGTATGGGATGAGTGAAAGTTGTATATTACTCTGTTCCCGTCAGTTTGAGATCTTACGGGGATATATCCGACTTATGGTTTGAAAGTTATGACCGTTTAAAGTTTCTGCCTTATTTTCTGAGAAATCGAATGACGGCGTAGAAAAGCGTGGCCCTACAAACAGTAAGGAATATAAAAGTGTGTGCTGAATAAAAGTTGTATATTTCCCTGGTCCCATCAATTTAAGACCTTACGTAGATAAATTCAACTTATGGTTTGGAAGTTATGACTATTTAAAGTTTCTGCCTTATTTTACAAAAATTCTGGCGACACAGATTTCATAGGGTTGTTACCTTCGTAAATTTTCACCAAATACACTAAATCTTGTCATATGAGATTGAGTATAATAATATATCCTAGTGTTGCCTTGATTTGGTACAATAAACACTGATTTAGATTCTGAATTTAATGTTATCTCGTTTACAAGCGGGAATCAGAAAGTTAAAAGAAAGGAATGTTATTTGAATTTCACGAAGTTATGCTAATATTTTTATATGTGTAGGGGTTTAGTCATACAATTGAAATGGTAAAAATATTGTTAATATAAATATAGCAATATAGGTGTCCTTAGATTCGTATTATAACGTAGTTCATATTTTCTAGATTTTAAGCGTTCGGAGGCTCTATGGCGTGGGAAGGCATTGGTTTGATTGTTCGTGGAACCCGCTCGACATTGAGGTAGGTTACGGTTTACTTTAGTTAGACTCTGATTAGAGAATCGTATGTAGTTGTAGGAAGTGACGGGGATAGCATAATAGGTCTTCGGGCATGAAGTGGAGATAAGTTACAATTACGTTGGTTTAAATTTGTTATGTGGGCTTGTCGCCATATATGTTATTACATGTGATTATCACCAGCTTGTATCTCCGTAGCATATTAGCTCACTTGTCACGTGAAATAAAATAATGGTAATGCTGATAATCGAACATAGGACATTGATATGACTGGTATTTGTCGATTGTATAATGTTGATATATTTTGGCTGATATCATGCCTGACCTACTTTCTATGCTATTGTTGTGATGATGGTGAAGAGAGTGATTGAGTGACTCTGAGGTCTTTGCCGGAGGTTGAGAGTGATTGAGTGACTCCGAGGTCTTTTCCGGAGATTGAGGGTGATCGAGTGACTCTGAGGTCCTTGCCGGAGATTGAGAGTGATTAAGTGACTCCGAGGTGTTTGCCGGAGATTGAGAGTGATTGAGTGACTCCGAGGTCTTTGTCGGAGATTGAGAGTGATTGATAGCCTCCGAGGTTTATGCCAGAGAGCACGAGTGGTACATGGACTTCACGGGTCCCCCATGGGTCATGGTTTGAGGAACTGCCCTTAGCATGTGTGTACATGAGTGGAGTGAGATAGGTGACTATTGTACTGCATTGCATTCATCCACTCTTATATTTGACTGATCATTGGTGAATTTTATATGTCCTGGTTGTTTCTTGATTTCTTTACACCTTACCATATATGATATGTGACCGTACACGTGTGCTCTACATGTACTCTTGTTGGTTTCAACTTCTTCATGCGTTATCTAATCATTGTCGGCCTATGATGCTTATCGGTACTAGTGTTGTACTGATACTACTCTTGTTGCACTTTTGTTGAGTGCGATCACGATCGAGTTCGATTCTTGTAGTGCTGATCCATGGTGGACATTTTCGATCATTGGTGAATGCTTGGTGGTTAGTGGCCACGAAGGCTTAGTTAATTTCATTTTCTTGTTAGTTGTGACGATATATAGCCTTGGGCGTTCTTTGAACTTTTATTTTGGACTTGTTAGCGCTCTTGTACCGCGACCAGATTTTGGGAAACTAAGTGTTTAAGACTTATAACTTCTTTTCTTTATTTATTTTCGATTTAACTTGTTAATGAGAACGTGGTTCGCCTACTCGGGGGATTGGATAGGTGCCATCATGACTCGTGAGTGGGTCGTGACAACAATATTACCACTGAAGAGTTCGAGTATAGGCAGGGTGAGATTATTGAGAAATATCAACAAAAAGGAAGTGTCTGGTTCAGTAAATTATATTCAGAAGTGGGAAAATGGGCGCCAATATACCTGAATAACTACTTTTGGGCTGAGATGTTTGTTGACCCAAAAAAGTAAGGGAATGCATGTGTTGTTCAATGAATTTATCAACAATAGAAGCACGCTGAAACAATTTGTTCAGTAGTAAGAGTTAGAATTGAGAGATAACTATGAGAAAGAATTGGCTTCCGAGTATCAGTCACGTTACACTAAAACAAGATGTGAGTCACAATTCTCGTGGTAGGTGCAGCTCCAAGCTGTTTGTACCCGCATAATGTTTGGAATTTTTCAGTGTGAGTTAAAGAGGTTGTTTCACTGTGATTTAAGTCTAGTAGGTAATGAGCCATCCATGAACGAAGTGGAAAAGTACGACATAACAAATACCTCAATTAAAAATATTTTTTATGAGAATCACTTTGTCTTGAGTTAAACACACTCTGGCGGCGAATATTTTGAGTGCAATTGCAAATTCTTTAAATCAAGAGGGATTGTTTGTTGCCATAAACTTAAAGTGATGGCACATAAGAAGACCAAACTGTTCAACGAGAGGTGTTTTGACAAAGTGAAGAA
Source organism: Przewalskia tangutica (assembly GCA_029844215.1). Taxonomy (NCBI): domain Eukaryota; kingdom Viridiplantae; phylum Streptophyta; class Magnoliopsida; order Solanales; family Solanaceae; genus Przewalskia; species Przewalskia tangutica. The sequence continues at coordinate 107,278,390 of CM056721.1, forward strand.
AAGATGTTGTTCGACACCACCTGAAAAAATTCTTTCTTGGAGTTTACCCATATATGACAGATGAGTACAAGAAGTATAGGGAGTTAATGACATATTTTGATGAGACATGTAATATTGCATTGGACAGTGACATTATGATACAATTTGTCAGGTCAAGATTATTAGATTTTCTTAATGTTCTTTCTAATTTTGATCATTGTATACAAGAGGTTACACAAAATTATGTGACTTTATCAGGAAATAGTAAAAATAATCATATACCAAATCTTATACCAAATGATGGAAATGATCATATACCAAATCCTACACCAAATCCTGTATCAAATGGACCATCACCAAATTTTATTGACCCGCATCGTTCACGCAGAATGTCGAAAATATGATATAAACCACGATTAAAGTCTTATATAGTTCTTTCGGAGCGGTGTGCGTCTGATACAATACTAGTAGGGGCGGGCCGGACCGTAGGAGAAACGATAACATCATAAGATTGAGAAGAAGCGGAGGAAGAGAAGCATCATAAGATGGAGGAAGAGGCGACGAGGTGCAAGCGGCGACCAGCCAGTTCAGCGAAACAACTAATGAGCTACAATTTTGCATTATCACTTTAATTTAATTAACGTTATTGAATTACTTGAATTTACTTTGAATTTGATCTAATTCACATTGCGACAAAATGATGATGGAATATCACGAGATGGAGGAAGATGAAAGGAAGAGGCAGGTGGAAAGAGCGGAAAATCCCGTAAGAGCAAGAAATGAAGTACTAATTTGCATACTCAATTTAACTTAATTAACATCATTGGATTTACTTGGATTAAGTTTGAATTTTTCCGAACTCCCATTTCAGGAAAATAATGATGGAATGTCATAACATGTGATAAGATGTCGTTGTAGTTTTCGTCTTCTTCTTCGTTAATCTCTGGGTGAGCGCTTTTTAGCTCAGCTCGTATCGATCTCGAATAATGCAAATCGTCTCAGCGTATCTCCGCTAATGAATGTACTCTCTATTTGAAATCTGCTGCGAAAAAGCGCTTTGAGCGTTGATGGCGGCAGAATGTTCAAAATATCTCGGGCCATTATTGAAAGTGTCGGAAATGTCTTACCGTTCTGCATCTAATATTTGCAAGTCTTCCTTTCGTCTTCATTGACATTGCTTGGTAAGGTAAAGTGCCTGCAAAACAAAACATCGAACTTCGCTAATTTGGTTAGCGATGCTACCACACATTCTATTTACGAGGCTTTCAATCATCGCGAAAGCAACATGTCTTTTGAGTGTGTTGAAGCGAGAAGAAGATGATCTGGCGGTTGATTACTAGCACTTTCTTGCATTAAATCTTCTCGCTATCCAACCTTACAGCGTTTGTTCAATAGGTGGCTCAACATTTAAATTTTTGGGAGTTGGAGGTGGTGATGCGTCCGTACGGTTATAAATATTTTCAATAAGACTTTTACAAATGCTACTTTAATAGTCGGGTTTAATACACCTGATAATATAAATAGGGAATAGAAATAAAATATTTCTTTAATTTCATAAACATTTTTAATAAATTTGCCTTATAAGCGAGTTTTTCATATATTCTTTAAGTAAAATATTATAGCTATATAAAACAACATAGTTGAAATAGTAGGATAATATAAAGTAGAAATATTTTTGTTGCTCGTTGAAAATTCTCTAGAAATCTGATAAGTTCTTTAATTTTGTCTCGATCATTATCCATAATCATATCGTTTGGATTTTGATTATGGCGATTAAAATAAAGTGATAGGTTTTCTATAGTCATAAGCAACAACTAGTTGGTCGTATAAAGAATTCCACTAGTTGGTAATTCTTGAGAATTTTACGTAAGATAGTCATGATCGTGACAAGTTTTTATATTCTTTTCTCTGTTGAATTTTATTATTTTTAAAAATAAAGTTATTTATACCAGTATTTCAGTATATGCGTAGGCGTGCGTATAAAAATTTAAGCCTTAAAAGTTAGGCTAAGTTAGAAATTTAGGCCTGAGTGCGAAAGAGTGGATTTCAAGCGAAGCGTTTCCCACGACTACGTAGGGAAAATTCGGCTATGTCATTTATAATTATTGCGGATTTTTAGAGATGAAACATTTTGGACCAGCGGGAGGGTGACAAGTGTCACCGCCATTAACGCAGAGTGAATGACAAAGGAGCGAACAAGTCGAGGAGTTGGTAGGATATTTGTGCAAGTTGGTGTGGTAGATGGATAAGGTGCACGTGGCTTGATCCTGGCCTACACTTGCTAACAGCGATCTTGACCGTTGGTTGGCCTTTGGTTAGCTATAAATACCCTCTAGTTGAAGACTTTCTACGTCAAAAACTTGGCGATCTTTCACAAGTCTCAAATCCTCCCTCTCCTTGTGAGTTTTCGTCCACCCCCCCTCCCCTGAGAGCCCTTGGCAGGCCTCCACTCCGCTGTGGTGTTTAGCGGTAGGGTACCCCACTAGCCTAGTTGTCTCGTATAAATACCCCTTTTGTGGTATTGAAATACTCTCCAGTATTGTTATAATGCCCAGATACCTTGGCCCAATACCTTGTAGTATTCCCGAGTTACAACATACAAAGCCAGGAAAATACTATTATACTTTCTCGGTCCACAAAACGAAAACCTAAGTAAATCTTCACGTAGTTGAAGTTATAAGTAGAAGTTAGTTAGAACTTCTAAAGGGTTAGTTGGGCGGTCGGGCGCGCGGAGTAGGAGCTAAACCTTGCTCGGGATCGACATTTAAACTTCGGATAATTTTGGGCTTATCGAGGTAAACGCTCTTGACATATTGTAATTGGAAATTACATGTTGTTGGAATATATAGTTGAAGTATACTATATATAGAATTGAACATAGTTGTGCGTGATGTCTTTTGACTTAAGCACGAATAATACTTACGGCGATGTCTTGCGACTTAAGCTGAATTTAAATAAGAGAAGCTGATGTAATTACATAGGGGCGTATTACGATGAGCTTGTGTAGCATTCTTGTGTAGTAGAGTTGTACACATCAGGTTAGGCGTGTAAACCCCACTGGTTGGCTTGGTAGTCGGCCTGCGTTAGAGGAGGAGATTTACGTTGTTGCGGGAGAGTCTTCTTAGAATTTTACGTAGAATATTCTACATTGAGATCTAGGATGTTAATAGCGCGCTTGTGGCCTCTATAGGTTGAAGTACTACGTATGGCGTGATCTACTTGGCAGGAGTGGCCAGAGCGGTTTGAGGTACTTGGAGCATTTTGCTATTAGTCGATAATCGTCGCGAGGTATGTGAACCTCTTCTATATCTGTTCTAGCATGATATGTGTATAACTATGTGATGCGGTGAAGCGTCGTGTGTTTAATGTATTTGATTGGTTTGAAACATAAAGTGTTATAACGAACTTTATGGGAAGTTGGTTATAATGACTTTATGTAGGTAAGAAAATGCTTTGTGGTTTCAAAGATGCGATTTGACTTATAGATTTGATGTGTAGTAATAAAGAGCTTGAAGTGTTTCAAAAGACCTTTTGAAAGAAGAGTAATACTTGGCTTTGAAAACATAAGAGTTGTACTAGCTTTATGGGAAGTTAGGTATAACGTCTTAAAGTGATAAAAGAATGGTTTCTTGATTTTTGAAGATAGAGACTTGACTTAATGGTATTGATATGAATTTGTTAAAAGTGTGAAACCTCATTCGTGAGTAATGAGTACTTAGTTTTAAAAGGAATAATGTTTCTTGATTTGGAAATCGAATGAGTATCGACAAACCACTGCGGCGTTAATAAAGGAAAATGTATTGAATAATGAAGTATGGTATTAAAACCGGTAAAAACCTAAAATCTGCGTAGAAATTAAGATGAGACAAAATGATATTACATTTCCTAGATCATGTTTGGTTAATAAGATTGATTATAAACAAGAATAACTGCTCACATATAAGACGTATGTTTCTCAAAAGCGTTTAAAGGAGAATTATGTTTTAAAGTTAAAACTATGAACTCACGAAACCTTTTCTAAAATGAGAAACTTGAGCATTTGAAATTAGGCAAACTTGAGCGTTTGGAAAATAAGGTTGTTACTTGATTTTACAAAGGAAAGCATTATGGTTTACTTAATGATGTTAGTCACTCTATTTTTATACTACGGTATCGGGTGACCTTTGTAAAGAAATGGATCTTTAAAAGGAATTTGCTTGTCACGTAATACTTTGAGTTAAAACGGACTTTGGCATTAAATGAAAGTACTTTGAGTTGTGTATAACTTGCCTATCTTTGTTGTTGTGAAGCTTGCCTATGCTTGTTGTTGTGAAACTTGCCTATGCTTGTTGTGATAGCCTTTGTTGTATTTCTGTACCGCGTCTCGATGGGCGGGTTGATTTATTATGAGCGATTCTGCAGAGTCGCGAGATGGGCGGCAACGTATTCCGTCGATTATGCAAGAGTCGCGAGATGGCGAGGACACGTATTTCATCGATTATCTGCCGAGTCGCGAGATGGCGAGGACACGTATTCCGTCGATTATTCGAGTCGGGATGGGCCGACACGTATTTCATCTGGTTATCATACATGTCTCGCTTTATATGAACTATTATGATTTCATTCTGATCTTTTCTGATTTCGCATCTTGGTACTGTTGTCTTGACCTCGCCCGAAGTGCGTTAAATCTTGCGAGTGGAAATGCATCGGTTGTGGATCCTCGCTCATAGGATCCTGATTCGGCGTGTCGGAAGCCATTTCTTGAGCTTATCTTTTGGTATGTTACCACGAGTGCATGGAGTGCTTATACATTTAGGGGTATGGCGGGCCTGTCCGTCATATTTATTGTAAAAATCTTAGAAGTGCAGCCTTTGTTGTTGCGGGGAGTTTGTAAAAAAGATAAGCTGTTCGGAGTATTTATGTATATATGATGAAGGCAAGCTATTTTGGTTGGCGTTTATTTATCTTGTCTCTTAATTCATGTTCATGTTTTATTTCCACGATTTTCTCGATGTTGTATCACTAGGGTGCAGAGGTAAGGCACGATCCGCAGGCCGGAGTTAGGAGTCGTGACAAAAGTGGTATCGAGCGATTAGTCCTCGGAAAGTGTCTGACAGAGTGTCTAGTAGAGTCTTGATGCTCGGTGTTATGCCGCATCTATGTCGGAGGCTATAGGACATTTAAGTTGGTTTCCATTCTTACCGTTACGAGATCGTGCCCAGAGGCGTGATAAGTTGGACCCTACAGCGTATTCCTTTCCTTTACGATTATGCCTCGCGTAAAACCTTTAACCCGTATAGGCAAGGCGATCGAGAGGCTATTGGTGAGATCTGAGAGTGCGAGGCGAGCCGGTCGATTCTGAGCAGTGCCAGGCGGCGAGTTTCGCAGCGGCCTTAATGATTTAAGCGCGGCGGTGGGCTCTTTGAGACTCTGATACTGAGCCTCGGTCCCACGGCTGGAAGCGAATGAGATAGGGTACTGAGAGATGGCGATTCGCGGCGAGTCGTGGCAGATATGAGATAAGTGAATCAGCGATTCGGCCCGATGCATTTCCATGGATTCACCCCGGCGAGCGGTTTGAGGCTCACAGGACTTTACGAGTTGTAGCGCGCGATGTTATGGATCGAGCGAGATGACCTCGGGAGTTTATCAAACAACTCTGACCGGATCGTGAGAGTGATCATAGATTTGAGCGAGTCGGTGGTATTGGAAGTTCGCGTCTTTGCGTGTCTGTGATTGTTGGTTTGGTCGTAGGAGTTGTCGGAAGAGCATGCGACTTCCCCGTATGGGGCGAGTTCTCGAGGCTTTTCTTGCACATTTCTTGCCCCGGAAATGAGAGGCTCGGTAAGCAATTTTTGAGCGTTGAGGCGGGGCAGGCGGAGCGGTTAGAAGTACAATGTGAGTTGACTCATTGCTCGGTATGTTTCGCCAGTAGGCGTATGGAGGGCGAGTACACGCTCGTCACGGGCTGGATGATTACTTAGCGAGCTTATGCGGGTGTAGCTCTTGGCCGAGCATGGACGTGCCGCGTCAGCTTCATGAACTAGGATGTGAGGCGCGGAAGGTCGGCGGAATGGCCAGAGATCGTGAAGAGGCGAGCAGCAATGAGTCCACTGGTAACTTCGAGGCGGACCGCCTCGGCTAGATCTAGTTATGTACCTCCGCGATGCGAGTGGTCCCCGCGATCGTCGGGGCGTTAGGTATTCGAGGTCGAGCTCCGGCTTACAGTTCGCGAATATACATGGGTTAACCGATCGGGTTCGAGTTTTCCTCGGTGTCGCGATGTGGCGGGCGTCGTCCGAGGAATATGCGTCTTTTTGCGGTGCTTGTTTTTCCTGCGTCGAGCCGTATAATGACATCTAGTAGGAAGGATCGCAAGCGGAATGACTTCGACCCGGTCGATGGCAGGTTCGTTAACGGGTTAAATGCCACTGCGGTATGCGCCTGCGGTGAGCTTATGATTAGAGTGGGCGGTGGATTCGAGTATATCGCCAACCTGCAGAGATTTGTATGCATGATATAATGACAACTTATTGTGTGCTACGTTCGGATAGCGTTATGTTGGTTATGAGTTAGAAAGCATGGTTAGTTGAAAGGATATGTATGGGGCATGGAAAGTGTGAACCTTAGAATATTTCGATGTTGAGACCTTAGAGGTAAGGTCGTCTTGAATAAAAGATTTCTACAGTTAGTCTTTGTTGAAATACTTGGTTTTGCGTATAAATGTGTTGCAGGATAATTCCTTGGGTAGTGTAAAATGGAAGTGGTAGCTTTCATGACTTGTATAAATGAATTATTCGGATGAAACAAGGCGTGATGCGTTAAGTGGGTCGGGTTGGGGCATGTTGCGGGCCAACCCGCGGCCTGTTCGAGTGGGTCGGCTGCAGGTGGTCGCCAATTGGTAGTAGGATCCGCAGTGCTAGGCCCGAGTTTAGTTGACCATCGTATGAGTTAATTGGGTGTGTTCGACGAGCGGTCGTGAAGTAGGAATGGCCTTAAGGAAGATTGAGGCTAGTAAGATAACCAGTTGGAGGTGGTGACTCGAGGTTTTGAAGGCGATGGCGAAGTGTGAGTGCGTATACTAGAAGAGTTGAGTGTTAGGAAAGTCACGGCGAGTAAGGAAGGAAGTGAACTTGTCTTTGAATGATGGAAGAAATCATTTTTGAGAAATGAATGTCACGAAGGAGTGTCCACACTTGGACCAAGAGCGAAGTTGGTATTGTTT